>OVBA01003655.1:0-25502 GCA_900406435.1 Lepidium aucheri | reverse complement strand
ATTGAGACATTCCCATATGTCATCAAATACAAGAAAGGGAAAGACAATGTGGTTGCGGATGCACTATCAAGACGTCACGCGTTAATTTCAACCGTGGAAGCTAAGGTATTGGGATTTGAAACTATTAAATCGCAATATGCTAGTGATGCAGATTTCAAGGAGATATATGAAGTTTGTGGGCGAGGTGTTTTTGGCGACTTCTATATCCAAGATGGTTTCATATTCAAGAAACAAAGACAATGCATCACTCAAGGATCTATCCGGGAATTACTAGTTGATGAAGCACATGGAGGCGGACTCATGGGTCACTTCGGAGTCAAGAAAACATTGAGCACGCTTAAGGAGCACTTCTATTAGCCGCACATGAAGAGAGACGTCTTCAAGAAGTGGGACTTCTACCAGCAGCATCATATGCTTCAAATGCCAAGGAANCCGCACATGAAGAGAGATGTCTTCCGGCATTGTAAAAAGTGCACCACATGCCTTAGTGCCAAATCCAGGTCACATCCACACGGTCTTTACTTACCTTTTCTTATTCCTAATGCCCCTTGGGTAGATATTTCTATGGATTTCATTCTAGGTTTGCCCAAATATCAAAGGAGAGACTCCATATTTGTGGTAGTAGACCGGTTCTCCAAGATGGCACACTTTATCCCTTGTGATAAAACCAATGACGCCTCCCAAATTGCCAACCTTTTCTTCAAAGAGGTGTTGAGATTGCATGGACTACCAAGGACCATAGTATCAGATCGAGACCCAAAGTTTCTAGGACACTTTTGGCGGACTCTTTGGCGAAAGCTAGGAACCAAGCTTCTCTATTCTACAAGCAGTCATCCTCAAACGGACGGACAAACGGAAGTAGTCAAACAGACAATTGGGACTTTGCTAAGGACCACCGTTGGCCAAAACATCAAGAGTTGGGTAGAAGCTCTACCATACATTGAATTCGCCTACAACAGATCCGTACACTCCACAACTGGTCAAACACCATTTGAAGTGGTTTATGGGTTTCAACTGTTTTCTTCTATCGACCTCAAACCATTGGCGCCACCGGAACAAATCAGCCAAGATGGAGACACCAAAGCTGAGTATGTCCGCAAACTACACGAGAAAGTCAAGGCAACCATTGATGCACGGACAGCCAAAATCAAAGCACGAGCTGATAAAGGACGCAAAGAAGTCATATTCCAACCAGAATATTGGATATGGATACACCTAAGGACCGAGAGGTTTCCCAAAGAGCGCAACCGAAACAAGAAATTAGCACCGTGCGGTGCCTGACCATTTCGAGTAGTTGAACGCATCAACAACAACGCTTATCGCCTTGAACTCCTGGAACGCATGAAGGTACATCCTGTGTTTAATATTTCTGACCTAACCTTATTTGAGACAGGTGACACCGATCCGGAGACGAAACTTTCTCAAGCGGGAGGGAATGATGAGGTCATCCACCACAACACCTTGTTACTTGAAGCTATGGATTCTGAGCATGCATGATGGACCAAGTACAAGAAGCAAGGCAAGCACATTAAGAGACAAGTTCAACCACGGAGTTAGCAAGCTGCTTGAAGTCATTACACCCACCTTAGAGACCGACCACACACTCACCGAAGCACACAAGCGAGCTGCCACTAGTTCAGCAACCAACCAAGCAAACAAGGTAAGTTTGTGTATATAATTAGCTCGCAGGTCGCACCAACAAGTAGCTCGCAGGGCGCACCAACAAGTAGCTTGCAGGCCGCACCAACAACTAGCTCGCACCAACAAAACATGCGGAACTTGAAGACTTCCCATATTTAGAAACCGCATGAGACTTTAATGAGTTGATTTGTTTTTATTTGTATTTAATTTTTCATATCTTGCATCATGAATGCTGCGCCATTCAAGCTTCATTTAGAGATTTAGTTTTCATAATTGTAGAGCTTAATCAGCTCCATTTTTTCGCCCTTGAAGGCACCACCGACGAGCTATATATAAAACTCCTTACGGTTTTGTAATTTTTAACCAAGTATCAATAAAGTGAAAACGTTTCTTTCAAAGGAAAACCCCTTGCCGTCTTTATCTCTTTGAGGATTCGAGAGAGAGAGCCGAGATCAAGCCTTGTGAGGAGTCCAAGCTTGATCGGACTGAGATCATCAAAGGAATCATCACCCTTCTTTGTGGTTCTCATTCGCTTACTTCCGCATCATCCAACAATCGATTGAGGATCGACTCTTGAAGTCTTCTCCACCGATTCTACCATCATCAAGTCACAAGGATCGATCCTTTGAGGTCTTCTTATGATCTTCTCAGTTCCAAGCCCACCATGAGGAGCACATCAACTGATTTCATTGAGTAACTTGAAATCAGAAATCAAAATCTTCAATTGAAATGAATCGAAAACCTAAACTTGTTGGTCGACAGAAAAAGGAACGTGGAATTGATGAAGGATTTCAGTTGGTATCTAATTGTGGTGATGTATCGCGAGGACAAGGTGGTGAAACACAACCCGTAGATGAACCTAGAAACGTTGGTGACTCTCAAATCACCGGCAAATCGCGCCTCGCCAGTGAGGCTGAAGATGCTGATGGAGCTTGACACAGAGCCAAAGATGACGAAAAAGATGCAAATGGAGACAAAGACTGAGTTAACGAAGAAGATGAAGCTCCGAACAAAGAAAGAGATAACAAAGAAGATGGAGAAAACGAAGACAAACATAATAGAGTTTGGAGACATGAGGATTTAACGATGATAAACGGTTTCTAATGGTTTCGTTTACAGATTTAACGACATGCTTAATATGGTTGAGTCAACTATAAGTTTAGGCCGTAAATGAAGGTCAACCATAAAGTTGAGGTTTTATTCGAAGAACCTCTTAGTTAGATGCTTAAAATGGCTGAATACGAGAGTTCAGGAATTAACTAACAATTTTCTCGATAAAAAACTTTAGAACTGACATGCAAAAAGCAAAGTGCAAAAACGAGCCTGGTAAACAAACCCAACATAATTGAACCTTTCAAAGTATATCTAAGTCTAGAAACTACTAGGATCGAACCAAGCAAAAAATGAAATGAAGAGGTGTTTGTGGTGATATTAGCACTTCTATTGTTTTATTGTAAATGTGTTTGTATTACAACGTGAGCTGAACTATTCAGTTTTAGGAGTGATAAGTAAGATGAACAAAGCTGTCAGTTAGAGAGAATTATATCTATTTTTTCGTGTCCTGCTCGGCGTAGATGAATGATCTATTTATAGAGAATCCTTCGAACCCTCTACTTTCCCGCCAAGGTAGTCATGATGACTTGCAGAATGTGGGCCCACTACTTGCTTGCTGCTTCCCCGAGGCAGATTCCCCGGGTTCCTGATTGGTTGGTCACCCTCTCAGCATTAAATACTAGCTGCGCGGCCTCCTGTCATCATTTAATATATAGTCTGCGGCTTCCAAATGGTAATGATTAGATGTTGTCATATATGTTCAGTCATAGGGTTTTTGACCTGCCGAGGAGGCATATGACTTTTGTTTTCGTGGTTGCTTATCATTGTTCTGCTACGTGTCGCGTCGTTTAGATATATTGTGGACATACTCGTAGTCTACAACGAGTGGTCTGAATGTGTGAAGTGAACATGTCAAAACCATATAGGCAGGAGGGTGAGGCCACCCCAATAGCAGGTCAAATAGGTTATTATGACATGGATATTGGTTGTCTTAATGTCTTCAAAAAGACTGCTACTACTACTGTTGTTGCCAACACTTCGGCGAGATTGAGAAACGGCTGAGCTCGGCCTGTCTGGAGATTGATCTGCAAATTCTATATCTAGACTATATCTTTCAAAGCCGTGAATCAAACTTTGTTTGAATTTGTTTACTTCCCATTAAATAATTGGTATCTAACTTTTAATCGTCCTTTTATTGAATTTGTTTATACTTCAGATTCTTTATCATATGGTAATCAACTGATTAACCTATCAATCACAGTTTTCTCTTATCCTCTTTTTACGTTATGTAACGTCCAAAGAAAATAAAATTCATTATTAACAACTTATAGTTGAATTGTAAAATATGCTGACATTGCATTGATTAGCAGAATAATTAGTTGGGTACAATGAATCAAACTCCTGATAAGCAAATAAAAGGGAGAAAAGACTCTTTAAGACATTCCAAAGGTCCTGAACCTTCTTATCCCAGAGGAGGCTACAGGAGAAAAACTATTAAATTCTCTCTCTCGTTCACACTTACAAATTACTGACGAAGTTGTAATCTTCCAACCCAAGTAACAACCAAAAGCTCCCTAAACCAACACTAAACCTAACCAAATCCTAGATACCACACTAATGTCCAATAAAAAACAAATACAGATAGAGTCAAATGTAAGAAAAAAATCAACAAAAACGATTTAATTTTCACACTTGGCATAAATAATACTAGGAAAATTCTTTCTTTTACATCTTTATCTTCTTCACCATATTCTTTCTTTTCTTCACTCGCTACTGACAATTAGGATTTCTTCCCGGACCTCCATAATAGAAAAAATGTCCCCAATCATCATTCTTACCTACCTGAACATCATAGCAATTCGATTTCTCAGTGAAAGTGTTGAGCCCTTTTGGTTCTTTAAGATTATTTGAGCTATCAACAACTTGAATGTTCCGAAAGTAACTCGCTTTTGTGAACCCTTCATCTGGAAATTGACCACTTCCCATTTGTGTGGTAGTATGGTGACCATCTTCTTCCATGTTCACTACTTCTCCACCCCATTCTACTATCGATGCACTATCCGATAAGTATGAGAATAGAAAGCTTGGCCAGTATCCCAACACATTCCCGTCCCCAAACTGCATCCACCAGTGTCCTTCTTTCGGATCCTACAAGAAAATGTTCCCGAGTTATAGGTCTTTTAGCTTCTAGAAACTCATAGTCACATATTCATAAAGTAAGCTGCTATGTATAATAATTGCATGAAATAAAATGGTTCCTGAGAGAAGCTTCACAAATGGAAACCAGTTTGATTCATCAGACAAAATCACTGATCCATAAAGCTCACCATGTTGAGGTAAAAAGCTAAAGCATGCCCTAAGAAAATGGTACTTGTGAGAGGAGCTTAAAAGAAGAAAACCAGTTTTACCTTCCAAATGGTAATACTAATATCGTATTGAGGGTTACGGAAGCCAGATACAGGAGAAATGCTGGCGCCCATTGCTATTTGACTGTTGATTTGTATAAAACCCGAGCAAAGGAGATTGTAGCAGCCAGTAGCTTGATAAGCATCACTCTGTTATTTGTTCCCAAGAATAAACTTCATTAGCCCAAAAGGCATATCAAATACTCTTAGGTCATTAGAATTCTGAAGAAAACTTCACAGCTTACCGTCCAGTATGTGAAAAGCCTTGTATTGTTATCGCCATATAAATCCGGACTAACCTGATTTGCAAATATATATATATATATATGTCAGTGAAGGTAAGAACAGGAGTGTAATTAAGGAAAGGCAAAAATAAAATAACTTTATGCAGGTAGTTACCTGCCAACCAGCTTCAATGCTGTTGAGATCTTGACCAAAAGAACCTCCAAGAATCCATAACTGAGACAAGCTGAACTCATTAGAGTTTTGCACTTTGGGTTCCCATACATTTATTGTTGCCTTTGCACCGTAAAACTTGCCTCCTTCCACATAAGCTATGGCGTGCTAAATTACCCACAAATGCCATAATTAAAAGCACATACAAATGAGAAATCACACAATATACATTGGTGTATAGGTAAGGATCACTAAGTATACCTGATGCCCACTTTGGTTGATGAGATCAGGGTCAGCAGATCGTGGCAGAGGAACGGAGCGGTGCTTCTTCCTACCGTACCGTTTAACAGAACTTGCCCTCAAGACATCCTCTTTCTTTGTCCTCCTCACTGGTATTGTCCCTTCAGAACACACTCCGTTCTGGTGCCATAATTGATTAATTGGATTGGTTCTGGTTCTCTCTTTTGCTTTTTCAGACAGTTTGTTCTCATCAAACAACAATCCTGGAGTGTAACTAGGTTTCATCTGTTCAAAATCTCATAATATGTTAAGACATAGGCAAAATGAGCGTGATTATGGTCAAATGCTGAAAACTTACCTGAATCTTGTGATCTTTGAGGAAAGGATGATCAAAAGCTGGTTGCTTGGATATGTGAACACAGTCTATTATGTCGCCATCTGAACTCTGTTTGAAATATATCACACAAACAATAAAAATTGTAATTAGGAGCTAATCTTCTTACAGAGTAATCACAAGTTTCCAACTCTTCTACATTTTTCTTAATAACCAAAATTTCCATGAAAAATAGAAACTTTCCAGCAAAAGTAAAAAGATCAAAGCATACATCTCAAAACTAATAGATTCTCAGAATCAGTTAGTCAGATAAGAGCTAAACAAAAATTGAAACGGAGTTATAAGTGAAAAGATCCAAAACCTGAAAGCTCTTAACGGCTGGTTTGTTAAAGCGTTTCAAGTGTTTGTGCACTTCAAAATTCTGCCTTGAAACACTGAGTCTCGCTGCGCATGTAAGAGAAAGTAGTCCCCAAGAGCAGAACCAAACGAGGAACCCTCTGTAAAAGCTGTCCTTGCTAAAATGCGCGGCATACATGTTTTCACTCTCAAGTCTAAAGCTAACAAGGGGAAAGAAAGAGGAAGAGAAAAGATTTGGTTATGCTTCTGAGCTACCTAACGAAAGGCTTTATTTGGTGTGAAGTTACAAAAAAAGCTAACACCTTTCTTCTTCTTACTCTGTAACCCACCACCACTAACACCAGTGATTCTGCAGCGACATTGAAGTGGGTCTCTCCTCTGATTGATGATGAAGAGACTCCACTTTTTGGTCACTCTCTCTTCCCTTTTTCTTGTCACACTCTCTCTCTCTCTCTCTCTACTTTTAATTATCTCTTTAAATACACCTTTCTGGGTAATTTAAAGACAAGTACATACTAAAGACCCTACTTTTATTTACATAATAATTTAATCTGTTAAAATACATCTTACTGCCCCTAAAATAAAATTTCCATGACGGTAACAATCTATAACCGTACATTATTATCATAAAATAAAATCAAATTATGGAATAAAAAATCACAAACAACAATAGGTTAACTAGATATCATCTTATACATAATGAAATTTTACTTGTATTTTTATATGTCAACGTGCAAATTTTGCGTGTTTTAGCGTTTTATTCTACATTATACTCACATTAGTCACATTCGAAATCATGGACAGTAAAACTGTCAAAAAAGTTATTCAAAGAATCCTAACTTTTTTCTAACAACTACCAGCCTTAGTCGAGTAATAATGTTTTTTCAGTTAATGGGTATTCAAATGATTATTTGATAATAATGCTTCTATGCTAGGAGAGATTTTAAAAGAGTAAAAAGGTAGATATAACACATCATTAAGAGAAAAAGAAAGTTCAATTTATTTTGTTGAAAATATAGTTTTTTCTTCCAACTTAACTCATCATAGTAAGTTATCAAGCTAATATTGAGGTACATAATCTACAAATGACTACTTTCTAAAAAGAGGCCTAACATTACGAGCCAGAAAGTCAGCCTTGTGGTTCAGCAACCTAGGAATATGAACTAGAAAAAAGCTACTAAAATGGCAACAAAGACGGGAAAACTCCTCAAGAAAGGGAGCAAAAGTTAGCCATCTACCAGGATCTTCGACGATCTTCACCACCTCAGAGTTGTCGACGACAAATGCAACCTCTAAGAACCCAAAAGAAATTAGAGAAGCCATTGCCCAAAGCAACGCCTCGAATTCATTATGGAGAGGAGACAAACTCCGCTAAATCGCTCTGACACCAAGGCTCGGAGGGGATAAACCGTTAGAGAAACAATACCACCCAAGCCCAGAAAAGAGCCCATCACTCTTCCAAGAAGCATCAACAAGGCTCCTAACTCCCGTAAAGCCTTGAATCCCAACCAGAGGACGAGAAAGATTAGCATGCTCCGAGGAAAGAAAAGAGGAATCAGAGAACAAAGCTCCCTCATCGCGAGGACCCTCCGCGCAAGAGAGAAGCCAAGCAGAAGCCTCCAGTTTTGCATGTCGAACGATATCTTGAGGTTCTCTGTCCAAATCTGAAAAGAGTTTAACATTCTGAGCTTTCCAAATAAATCATAGAAGCCAAGGGAAAGAGGAGAAATCAACATTAGAAGGAATCCGCTAGAACAGGAAATCAAAATTAGCCAATAAAGACTGGGAGGGAAAATCCTCCATCCCCGTAAGAATCCTAGATAAAGCCCAAGTCTGAACAACATAAGGACACTCAAAAAGGACATGATTAATCAACTTAGAATCATACCCACACCGAGCACAAGAAACATCACAATGTATCCCTCGACGTGCCAAATTTGGACCCACCGCAACATGACCCGAAAGGGCCTCTCACATGAAGTGACGAAGCTTCAGCTGACAAGGAACCTTTTAAACCTGGCTAAGCAATGCAGAAATGTTGGGACCAAAAGAAACAGAATCTTTAAGCAAAATATTAGTCTCAATCCTATATCCAGACTTAACAGTATATCTGCCAAATCTGGTAAAATGCTAGCCAAGCCAGTCAAGACGGGAAAGGCGAGACAATGGTATCCTCAGAACCCTAATCGTGTCATCCAGGGACATTAATTATCTAACTACAGGAGCACGCCATTGTCTAGAACCCTGATCAATCAGCTGATTCACCGTAAGGTCCAGATAAAAGAGGCCCCAGGCCCCACTGTCGACCTAGGAGAAACATTAGGATTCCAAGAATCACGCCAGACATATATAGATGAGCCATCACCCACACAAATAATAGACCCTTTGTTAACCAGAGTCCAAGCAGAAGAAATACTCCACCAACCATAAGAAGGACTTTACACAATTTTTCCCATTTGACCCAGTGGATACCGGCCGTGGACTGATTGTTACACCACCAAAAATCAGCAATCTATGATGTAATGGACTTTGAAAGACTCTCGAAAGGCGATAACATGACATAACATAAGACAGGATAGTAGATAAAACCAACTCTATGAGGACCTCTTTACCCCCCATTAGACAAAAAGCTAAAAGACCATGATAGTATTCTATCCTTAATCTTATCGCGAACAAAAGCAAAAACCTTAGCCTTAGAACCCTTCAAACCCTTAGGCATGCCTAAATAGGTATCCATACCACCAAGCTGACGAATACCCAAAATATCCTGAACTTCAACTCTAGACATTACCTCCACCAGATTACCAAAAAGAATAGAAGACTTCTCACAATTAATCTTTTGACCCGACAAACGTTCTAATCCTTTAATATCTCCAAAGCAACCCTAGCTTCTTCCTGGTTAGCCTTACAAAAGAATAAACTGTCATCTGCAAATAATAAGTGAGAAACAAGATAACTATGATGAGCAATCACAAGGCCCAAAATTTTTTGTTGCTCCTCTCTGCCAATCACAACTTTGAAATCAACACTCCAGTGCATAAAAGAAAAAGATAAGGAGATAGGGGATCCCCTTGACGCAAACCCCGCTGAGGAATAATACAACCATGCGGGACGTCATTAATAAGAATAGAATACTTGACCTGACAAATACAGAACATAACACAAGAGACTCATTTCTCATGAAACCCAAACGGAGCAGTAACTCCTCCATGAAGTCCCACTCAACTCTATCATAAACCTTACTCATATCTGTTTTAATAGCCGCAAATATCCCTCAGACAGCCTTAATCGTCCTCAAAGCATGGAACATCTGCTGAGCAATCAAAATATTCTCTGAAATATGACGCCCAGAGACAAAAGCAGACTGAGTTTTAGAAACCAAAAAGGTAGGATCTTCTTCAATCATAGACTGAAAACCTTAGATATAATCTTATAAGCGATATTACACAAACTAATCAGACAAAACTCAGAAACTTTAGTCGGACGTCCAACCATCGGAACCAAACAGATACTTGTATGATTAAGACTAGATTCAAATACCCCTGAAAATCATTCACAAGAATAACCAGATCTCCTTTAATATCATTCCAAAACCTATGGTAAAATAATATTGTCATCCCATCCGGACAAGGAGCCTTACCTGGATCCAGGGCAAAGACTGCCCTCCTAATCTCCTCCTCTGAGACCGCCATAGTCAGCCTATGATTCCATTCATTCGTAACCTTAGGGGCAATACATCTATTCCAGAGGAAAAATCAATAACACCTTGCGAAGTAAAAAAATCCTAAAAATAGGCAATAGATTCTCATGCAATATCCGCTTTCGCAGAAACCCATTCCCGGATGAAGAAACCAGACCCGTAATCCTATTCTTGGCTTGCTGCTGCTTAACTTGAGCATGAAAAAATTGTATTACGATCTCCTTCTTTTAACTACCGATTTCTGCTCTTTTGTTTCCAATAGAGCTCCTCATCCGCGTAAGCACTCCTCTGAGCATTAGAAACTTCCTTAATATCCACGAAAAAGCTTGAATCGTCACATAGTAAACGCTCCAAGACCCTCTTGCAATTCTCAATCCTAGAATGACCAGAAGGAATATTACTTGCCTGCCACCTCAAAATCTCACAACGACAATTAAAAATTTTATCTGAAATCTGACAACGCCGTAATCCCGAATACCTGGACCAACCACGAGCAACCGTATCTTGTAACCCAAGACACCCCAACCATCGCTTATCAAACACAAATCCCGTCCCCCGAGAACGAGGCTCATGATGAGACAAAATCAAAATAGGTCGGTGATAAGAGCCAATCATCTCCAAATACCTAGTAGTATAATCTGGAAAAACTGAATGCCACTCGAAGTTTCTGTAAGCTTTATCCAGCTTACACCTAACCAATCATGACTGTCTCATACCTCGCCATGACCACGTATTACCTAAACATGTGAATTCTTCCAAACCACAGATGCGCAACATATCATTAAAAGGAATAAATGAATTCAAACTCCTAACACGATCACTAGATTTCTCATGATTACCAGATAATTCATTGAAATTGTCAGCAATGAGCTAATGCCCAAAACGATCAAGACTGAAACGAATCAGTCTCACCCAAACATCCCCACGCAGATTATAAATCAGTTCACCATAAATAAATGTAATGGGGCATTTCTGCCCAGCGACTTCAATTGAAACATCAATCATGTTTTTATTTTTAAATATTAAATCCACAGCAACACTACTCAAAAAAAATAAGAACTAGACCTCCACTCGTACCAATATGATCCACTGAAAAATAATTATCATAACTCAAATTCGAAATTAAAAGATCCAAATACTTATTATATTTTCTAATTTCACTCAAGAAAATAAAATCTGGTTTATTTTGGGAAATGATGCCCCTAAGAAAACCAAAAGTAAACGAATCCCCTATGCCTTGACAATTCCAACGTATAAACTTATTCATAAAAATATAAATAAATAACTAAAACTCATGGAGAAACACCAGGAGTAGATCCTGACCTTGGCTTTTCGTGTATCCCTTTCCTTTTAGGCGAAACCGGCCCTTCCACCATCTTTTTCCTAGTGCTCGCTCCCCTCAGAGTAACCAAACATTTCACCGCTTTCTTTCTAGAACCCGACTGGCTTTAAATGTCAATCTCACACTCTTCTTAGCCGAACCGATCACCACATCTTCACTAACAAAATTAACTTCTCTCTCCTCCTTCTCAAACATAGCCTCAGTGCTAGACTTTCACTGAGAACCTAAAAAATCATCCTCACCAACCTCAACCTAAACACCATCATCTCCTCCAAAACCAACTATATCACTCTCACCCTCAACATCACCCGCCAAACCATCATTCCGTTGAAAATATAGTTTAAATTACTAAAAAATACATCTACAGATTATATAGCAAATTCATTATTTTTATTTTTTTTTGGTCGGAAGCAAATTCATATTACTTGGTAAAACCAAAAGTTTATTTATCTGCATCAATATTAAAAAGTTACTTCAAAGCAAATACTACTAGTATATTTATAAAATGTAAAAATAATAGTACTCTGAAACAAGATGCAAGTGGATCCCACGAGAGTCACGGCGACGTAGTCGATGCAACTCCTTGTGAAATTTCACGATGAACCAAAACTATATATGTTTCCATTCTTATCCTTTCATATTTTACTCAAAATTTGTCTTTGTTTTAAATTGCATCTAAATTTTTTTTATTTACCAGATAAGTAATTTTGTGGACCTTATACTAATATATTCCTCCGTCTTTTTTCTCTTCTTTTTTTTCGTTCACGCATATATTCCTCTCATAAATCATTATTTCTTTCTGTTAAATTATAACTACTAATTTTGAAACGAATAAATTCTGAAACATCGTATCGAAAGATGTCATCAAAGATAATATAAAGAAACAAGAACAAAATTCTGCAAAAAGCGTTAACTTTATCAACGATTTTTTAAACTTTTTTTTTTTTTTTTGTTCAACTAACGATTTTTTAAACTTAAAATACAGTTTTGACCCATCATACTGCTGGTCGAATAGCTTATTCGAGTTTGTTAATTACAGAAAATACTACTACATTCTTATTCGTTTTTTTGGGTTAAATGTATAACAAATTCTTAGTTATAAAATGTGTCCTAAAAGCAAAGTTTTTGCTTTCTCTTTTCTTCGTTAAAAGCAAAGTTGACATAGTTAAACAGAAATAAAGTAATCAACTAGAATTAGAACCCAACAAAATATAATAAAAAACTAAAATTCATGTTTTTCAATGTTAAGGATATTTATTAATTTATTTATATAAATAGGACAGTGTATTTATTTTGAGAAATAAAAATAATTGTAGAAAAGAGTTGGTTCCCAAAAATAATAATGTTGTCTTTTACTATGTTTGATAAGTATAGTTGATGATGGGGAAGCAGACACAAGATTCGGTCTCCCAATGTCACTGTTGGTCTCTCTTCTGTTTAGGTTTGCTCGCCGTTAAACACTTAGCTAGGGAAACGGAATCGCCGATTATATTCTGACGGCGTTAATTTCCTAACGATTGGTTTATCACCGTACACGTGGACAGTGCGTAGCGTCTGGGTAAAGACGGAAAGAAGAAAAGACCTAACGAACGTTGCGGAATCCAATGAGTCAAACTGTGTAGCAGAGACCATCATTATGAGATTCCATTACAAAGATTATATAGCTTTTTCAATTATGCCTTTCTTAATTACTCGTAACAATTTTGTTTTAAAGTTTTAATTTCATAACGATCTCTGTTCATTATTTACCATTACAAGTCTATTTCAGCTTCCCTCATGCCAATTTTATTATGCTAGTACATATTACTATGGAGTGAAAATAGAGTATATATTTAGTTCTAACAATAAATGCTAAAACTCTCTATTTTCATGTAAAAGTCAAAACAGTAGTAGTAATTAATATGAAGATCGAAATCTATGATATGTTGTTATTAAAACCTTGTTTTCTTTTGGGTTAGGTAAAGCCATGAGTTGATAAAATAGCTTTAAGTAATTGCGGCATCATCCTCGTTAATAACCAGCCTTGTCTTTTCTACTTTATACTACTTATTTGTATATTATTATTATAAGTTTATAACGTGCGTGCAACTAAACAGACCAAGTGATATTAACCCAAATTGCCATATACATTAATAATCACCGGTTCAGATAAAATCCCTCGATTGTTATTAGACTTTTGGATGTATCCTTTGTTTTGAATTTTGCTAGGTGTTAGTCTGGCAGCCTCAGTATTACCTAGCACCAAATCAATAAATCGAATATTATACGGAAATTAATTGGAGACTAATTTTAAAGTACTTATCTATTTGTCTTGTTTATATATTAAATTATGTAAAAATTAGTAGTCTTTCTGTTTATTTTTATAAGTTGTTTTGTTTGAATGCACAACTATTAAGAAATTTTTTGTAAAAAAATACTTTTTTAGAAAAATTCTGAGTTGTTATCCGACTATAGTGAAATCGAAACAATATTTCTTCGTGTAATGATTATTCGGCGAGTATACGGTCTTAGGCACCGTGTTTTTGAACAAGGGATGTATCTGATGTCCTACACATAACAATGATTAATTACTATATGTTGCTTTTGAAAATCATCTCACTTTGTGGCAAGTTTAGAAAATGTATAAATGTTTGACAAACTCGGTTTTTGTTTTGTGTCCTTCATCGCTTTGGACATATGTCCAAATGGATGAATGGCCAGTCTTTAGAGCAGTAGTATAATAATATTACAAAAGGAATGTTGGACCAACAAAAATGAACTTAAAGTTATTGGGCTTTACTTGTTCATTAGTTGGCTTAGGTGAATGAGAAATGAGAATTAGACTATAAGCATATAACTTAAGTAATTTAAGTTATACTAAATGTCCCATAAAGTGGCGGATCTAGGAATTTTATTTATTGGAGGCAAAAAAATGACACAATAATACCTTATAAAACTATCAATAAATTTTTAAACCAAATAAAAAACTTCAAAGAATTCTCATAAAAGTACCCTACGCTTATTCAACATTTGAACTTTCTGATTAATTTTTCAGTTGAAATAGATTCAAACAACTCTTTTTCAATAAAACACACAAGACAATTACTTTAAAATTGGTATTCAATTCAATTGTGTGTAGTTGGCTTCACCAGTTTCATTGCAGAAAAACATCTCTCAACACTTGTAGTAGCAACTAGTAGAGTTAAGACTAACTTCAAAAGCCTGTAAACCAAAGGATGTGCAAGGTGCTTTTGGGTTTTTACCATCAAAATAGAAAGATTGCTCAGATTCTTCAAATTCTTAAAATCAATCATCTTTGCGCATATTGTTAATGTAGATATCAAGTAGTTTCTCTCCGTAGGTAAAGTCGTCTGGATAATACTTAACCAATCTCACCAATTTTTCTTTATCAAACTCCTGGAATGAATCAAGAGGACTTAAGACAGCCATACATATAAGTAAACTTTTGTTTACTTCTGTAAAACAGTCGTTGAACTCTTGAAGTTGCAAATTCTGAACAGTATAAAAACACTTGATCTTATAATGATGCATGTTGGTTATGTTGGTTCTCCTTCTTGGTTTCCTTGGATCAACAAAATCTTCGTCCATGACAATCCTTTCAACATTATGGTTCTCGCAAAAAGATGAAATTTTAAGCATTAGTGAATCCCATCCATCATCTCTAAGCCTATGTAACTCTCGCTTAGTTGGCTCTACCAGTGACATGGCATTCAAAATATCTTTATCTTTCCTTTGCAAAGCCATGAATAGATTCTCAGTTAGTCCCAAAATAAGAAGCATTCATTGCATATAAAACAAATAATCAAACGTGTGAAAATACTTTAGAAGACCATATGCCTGACGTTTTTTGGAGTCCTCTAAGCCTTCATCTTGGATATACTCAAGAACTTCACCAATAGAATAAAACAACTCAATTAATCACATCAATGTTCTATATTGAGAACCCCATCGAGTATTTCCAAGTGTTTGAAGAGAGATTTCTTGATATAATCATGTTCCAGTGTTAATCTCACCACAACTAATCCCTTTTTGCACTTTTTTTGATAACTTTCTCGAATCATATCTTGTCGTTTGCCGGAAGCTCCAACCACATTTAACAAAGTAGAAATCATGTCAAAAAAGTCTCCAATATCAAAGTGTTTTTTTGCAATTGCCATTACCACTAACTGAAGCTGATAAGCAAAACAATGGACATAATATGTTGTTTTATTTTCTCTAAGAACCAACAATCTGAGTCCATTAAATTCTCCCTCATAGCCTTGTCCTCTCAGCTTTTTTAAACTCAATTGGTATTTGGCAATCAAATCATCAATAACAGATTTCTGAGATACAGTAAATGTGTCTTTAAGATGAACAACTCCAATAAATCTTTCTTTCACTGTCCCACTTTTATCAACATATCGAAAAATGACAGCCATTTCTCTTTGTGAGAAACATCAGCAGACTCATCAACCAACAAACCAAATACACCATGATTAATTTCTTCAATAATAACTTTCAATACTTCCTTAGCACAAGCATAAACAATATCTTTTTGAATCTTTGGAGAAACCATCTGGTTATTTCTTGGAGCATTATTCAAAATGACTTTGCCTATACCATTATTATGTTTTCTTGTGTATTTCACAAGCTCTAAGAAGTTACCTCTATTAGCAGAATCTTCTAACTCATCATGACCACGAAATGGTAATCTTTGTCTCAACAAAAATCTAACAGCATCAATAGAAACATTTAAGCGTATCTGGTACTCATTTTTCACCACATCATCTTGCTTAGATAGAGCATGAACGATAGACTGACCTTGATTCATCAAATTCTCACATTATTCAGCAACATTACTGTGAGAACTATTGGATTTACCCACATGAGTGGCTAGTCTCTCAGGTTTATTCCAATTAGAGAAACCTGCTTTCACAAAAGCATCACTTCCACCTTGCTTTCTTACATCATCTTTAAATAAGTAGCAACATAGATAAAAAGCTCTTTCTTTGGATATGCTATACTCTAACCAAGTACCATGCAAGTAAAACCAAGCTGGATTAAATCGTCTCACTACCTTTCCTATCTGAATGTTCTTAAAATCATGGCCATATGGTTGACATGAGCCCCTAGCTAGATACTTGCGTTTTACCTCATCTCTTTGATTTGGATGATATTATGTTATATCTTTCCTTTTAGCAGGATCACATGGCAAATCATCGATATTAGTATTAGATGTTGAAGCACAAACTCTTTTGTAATACCGTTCCATATCTATAAAACTAACAATATTGTATTATTAGTTAAAGAATTATAAGGCCTCTAATAAAAAGAACTAGTTTAATCAACAAACATAACGACATTTATGTAAACAATTTATAATTCCTGCCACTCAATAATAATTACGTTAGCTTATACCATCATAATTTGCAATTCTACATAAAAATCAAGTGAAAAAATAAATTATCAATAAAATACAATATAGAAATTTACCTCTTTAATATGCTCTCCAACCAAAAGTAAGAGATGGAAGAAAGAATCAAACAGAATCAAGAGAGATAGAAAAAGTTGAATGAAAAATAAAACATTTTAGGTTTTTGTAAAATTAGTGTTAGTTTAGATTTTATATATTTTTTTGGGCTTGGGCTTACAAATTTAAAAAATAAACATTATGTGTACGACATGTGGGGGCAACATATATTCTTTATATTGGTTGTGGCATGAATTAAAACTAATGAAAAATTACAGTAAATAATGACAATATTTTTTTAAAGTGGTGGCAAGTGCCCCCATATGTCATAAACTAGATTCGCCTCTAGTCCCATATTGCTAAGAAAAACTCTCTTGCATGTGTTCATATAATAACACACTTGTAACGTAGTTTAGATAGTTTAGAGGAGAGAAAAGAAATACCACACACGTGCGCCGCCGCCACTGTACCCATGTTCGTGCTCGTACCCGTGTCCGTTCTAGTGCCAATGTCGGTACTGGTGCTCGAGGCTCGGGGCTCGAGGCTCCATGGGCCTATGGCCCATAACGCGTGTGTTCCTCCTCCTCTCATTCTGTATAAGAACTACAAAAATAACAACAACAATTCTCTCCCTTTCTCGTCAAGTCCGAGAGTGTAGAGTAGCAACAACAAGTTTGCATATTCTGTGGTTGGTCTATCATCGACGTTCTCATCACACAGTTTTATTCTAGGACTCAAAAATACAATCAAACCAAGTACACTCCTGATATTTATTGAGTTAAGGTAACGAGTACACTTTGGGCGTTTATCGATGGTCTCATCACACAGTTCGAATTCTGCATTACTTATAAAAGATTATTGCTTATGTATTTTACTTTAACCTTCATTTAACTTTATAGGATCTATAGTCTTAACTCAATAAATTTGCCTCTTTTAGAATTGATCTATAAAGTTCAGATTATGTTACAACAAGTTTTGAAACTGGCTTCATTAAAATCGAAACTTGTCTAAAATCAATTCAATTATATTTTTGCTTTTAGACTAATGTTTTTTTGCAGATTTAAGATTTATAAACGATATATACGATTCCTTGGTTGGTTTTCGTGGATTGTTTATCTAAATCTGTAATGATATTTGCAAGTTTTTTAACTATGTGTATCATTACTCGATTTGGATATGTGAATCAAAACGTGATCAAAAGTAATCCGAAAACTTGTTTTCGTTTTTTGAAGTTTTTGATTAAAGATAAATCAAAACGTGATCAAACATTAACTTTGGTTTGTGCCAAATTAATTTTGGTTTACGATTTTGGTTTGTGCCAAATTGATTTTGGTATATGATTTTTGGTTTCTGCCAAATTAAGATCGTCAAATCAAAAACGTGCTCGAATTGTCAAATTGTGTGACAACGTCATTTTGTGATTTGGTTTAAGTAAACCACCATTAGTTTAATCCTCAAAAAAGTGGTCAAAGTCTCAAAATTGATTTTGGATTTTGTCAAAAATGTGGATCAAATACTGACTTTGATCAAAATCATTTTTATTATTAAAAAAAAATTGCAAATTTTTTAAATTCTACAAATTATTTATTTAATTTTTATTAATCACATAAATTATTTTCAAACAAGATTTGCAAATTTAAATAAATTATGCGAGTTGTTTTAAATTAATTTTAAAGTGACATTGTTTTGATAATGTGTGTTTACTGCTTTAAGATGTCTAGCAATGAAGAGACACCAAAGCAGATTGACGACATATATATGCAAGATGAGGTTCTTGAAAACACCGGTCAACCTGTTACTTGGTTACTCGTTGATCAGACTGATGATACGACACGTCAGAACTTGTTCGGACAAGTTTTTATTCAGTCACTAGTCAAAGTGGTGCAGCACAACTAGCTAATGTAGATGTGCCAGTGCCCGTGCTTCAGTCGGCTCCAACACTAGGACCACTGCCTGAAAATTTTTATGGCCAAGGGTTCAAATCGTTGCAGCTGAAAATGATATTTTTTTGACAAATCTCTAGCTTGAGAAGTTTGGCAAAGAGGATCAGCCATACCATCCTCCAAGTAACACATGTAGACTGCTGTTTAATACTGTGGAAGCGTTGAAACACTCTGACTACTTGTGTAAAGAATGGATCTTAAACAGCCTTGAGAACAAGCTCTTCAAAGTCTACTGTGACTACAAAATGTCTAAGGCGTTGTGGGCAGCTTTGGAAAAGAAGTACATGGTTAAAGATACTGGTTTTCATAAATATGTTGTGGCAAACTTTGAATTTCACAATGGTTGATTCGAAACCGGTAATGCAACAGGTGGAAGCTTTTCAATTGATCTATCAAGAGATCGAAGCTGAGGGTATGTCAATCTGTGAACATTTCACAATAAATACCATCATTGAAGAAGCTCCCATCAGGCTGGCATTACTTTAGGAACTACCTGAAGAATAAGAGAAAGGAGATAAGTCTTGAAGATCTTCTCAACAGGCTGTAAACAGAAGAAAGAAACCGCAGGTCTCTTTCTAACTCGGCTTTCCTACACCAACATGATGTCCACATGGTTGAGTACAAACCCAAAGGAAAAGGCAAAGCAGTTGCAACGTCTTCCCTGAAACCTACTTCTTTGAGGAGTTTCAAAAAGAAAAGTAAGCCCAGTGAACAGAAAAAGTTCAAAGGGAAATATCACAACTATGGCAAATTGGGCCACAAATCTGATGAGTGTCGCAGAAAGATCAAGGCTAAGAGAAAAAGAACGACCAAGTGAATTTGACAGAGGAGCATCTCAGTGCAGTGGTTACTGAGTGTAACATGGTCCAACAAAACAACCTAAGAGAATAGGGCTACGACACTTGTGCCTTGCATCACATCTGTACTGATAAGGCGCTGTTCAACACTTATACTCTGAGTCCGCTAGATCACAAAATGTATATGGCGAATGAATCTAAGTAAAATGTCTTGGGAACATGCACTGTGGAACTTAAGTTCATTTCTGGGAAATACGTAACCCTCAAGAATGTGAGGCATTGCCCTAATATGAGAAAAAACAATTTCAACAACTCTGATGGATGATGCTGGCTTCGGAATCAAGTAAATTGGAGGGACAATGATTCTGATAAAGTTTGGGGTGTATGTGGACAAAGCATACAAGAAGAACGGAGTACTCAAGATGTGTGTTGAAGCTGTCTTTCCTAAGGGAGTATATGTCTCTGGTGCTGCTTCTACCTCCACTGCTGCTTCTAAAGCTGCAAATAATAATGTTGTTGCTAATGTTGTTGCTAACAATGCTATTGTTGCTTCTACTTCTTCTGATGTAGTTTTTGATGTTTCAATGAATAAGAATGAAATTGCTTATTTCGTTGAGTCTTTTGATATTTGGCACAAACGATTATGTCTTGGTAACTATAAGTCTATTTAAAGACGAATGAACTTGAACTTAATACCAAAAAGCAAAACAAGCAAAAATAAATGTGAAGTGTATTCACAAGCAAAACTTACTAAAAAGCCATCACCCCAAGTTCAAAGAACAACAGAACCTATAGGATTAATTCACACAGATTTGTGTGACTAAAAATTTGTGCCAACTAGAGGAGGCAAAAAGTATTTTGTAACGTTCATTGATGATCACATAGCAAAGATCAAGCCTTAAAATTTTTTAAGGAATATAAACGAGAATATGAAAATCAACTCAGCAGCACTATCAAAATAGTCCAAAGTGATAGAGGAGGTGAATATGATGGACCTTTTAATGCATTTTGCAAAGAAAATGATACTATACATCAAACAACAACTCCATATTTACCATAATCTAATGGAATTGCAAAAAGAAAAAATCAAACTCCAAAAGAGATAATGAATGCAACATTGCAGGTATCTGGTTTACNTTTTTTTTGGGGGGGGGGGGGAGCACTGCTTACCACGAATTACATTTTCAACAAAATTCTACACAAAGTCACCAGGAAGACTCCCTATAAGCTTTGGAAAGGATCACCACCTTTGTATAAATACCCCAAAATGTAGGGGTGCTTGGCAAAAGTGGCAGTACCACCTCCTAAAAGAGTAACAATTGGACAAAAAACTATTGATTGTGTTTTCCTCGGATACGCACATAACAATTCTGCATATAGGTTCCTGGTTATCAAATCAAAGATACATGATATCCATGTCAACACAATAATAGAATCAAGAAATGCGTCTTTTTCGAACACATGTTTCCATATAAAGATAAACAAAATCCAAAGAGAACTCATGAAGAAAGAGATGACACGAGTCATGAGCCTAGTACATCTGGAACTTCTTAGTCTAACTTAGAAGATCAACAAGATGAACCTAGACGCAGCAAAAGAGCTAGTCAGGAAAAATCTTACGGTGATGATTTTTTGATGATTTTTCTTGTAGAAAATGAACCAAGAAATTTTGCTGAAGCCATGTCTAAACCAGACGCTTCCTCCTAGAAAGAAGCTGTCAACAGTGAGATGGATTCCATTATGCAAAATCATACTTATGAGTTAACCGACCTCCCTGAAGGGTTTAAATAGCACTTGGCTGCAAATGGATTTTTAAAACAAAGTTGAAAACCGATGGCTCAATAGACAAGCACAAGGTTAGACTCGTGGTGCCAGGATTCAGACAAAAAGAAGGCCTCAACTTCTTTGACACATATTCTCTGCTGACAAGAATAACCTCCATCAGAATGGTGACATCAATCGCAACATTAAGAGACTTGGAGATTCATCAAATGGATGTAAAAACTGCTTTTCTAAATGGAGAATTAGAAGAGGAGATTTACATGGAACAACTTGAAGGGTTTATTGTTACAGGACAAGAACAAAGTCTGTCGACTTGTTAAGTCATCTTAAACAAGCTCCAAAGCAATGACATAAAAAATTTGACAATGTGATGATGTCAAATGGTTTCAAAATAAATGAGTGTGATAAATGTATCTACATTAAACAAAATAAAAATGCATATGTATTGCTCTGTTTGTATGTAGATGACATGCTTATGATTGGAAGCAACAAGGACCTAATCCAAAAAATTAAGAACTTACTCAACAGTAAGTTTGACATGAAAGACATGGGTCTTGCTGATGTCATCTCATGAATTAAAATCCCACGAACCTCTGATGGTTCTGTCACAAGATCACTATGCTAAAAAGATTATTGAACGCTTCAAGAACTATACAAGTGGTACTGCAAAAACCCATGTAGACTCTCAACTTCACTTGACCAAAAACTCAGGTGAAGCAGTGTCACTGGTAGAGTATGTACGAGTAATAGAAAGTCTTATGTACTTAACTAATTGTACTAGACCTGATCTAGCACATGCAGTTAATGTACTAAGTCATTACACAAGAATTTCCGGACATAAACACTGGAAAGCCATAATCAGAGTACTGAATTACTTACAGTATACAAAAAGTTATGGGTTGCACTATGGTAGAGAACCTCAAGTATTAGAAGGATACAGTGCTAACTAGATTTTTGATTCCAAAAACTCGAAATTCACAAGTGGATACGTTTTTACTCTCAGAGGTGTAACAATATCTTGAAAATCTTCCAAACAAACTCTGTTAGCTTGATCCACCATAAAGTTGGAGTTTATAGCTTTAGATAAAGCAGTAAAAGAAGCAAAATGGCTTTAAAATTTTTTTGGAAGATATTCCTATATGGGAAAAACCTGTGTCGGCAATACACATTCACTGTGATAGTCAATCGGCTATAGCCCGATCACAAATAATCTCTATAATAGCAAATCTCGTCATATAAGGAGACGACATAAAACCATTAGACACTTGATCTCAAGTGGTGTTATCACAATAAAGAACATCTGGTCAGGTGATAATCTGGCAGATCCTTTTACCAAAGGACTGTCTCGAGATCAAGTGGTAAAATCATCAAGAGGAATAAATTTAAAGCCTATGTACTAAGAAAGATGTTTGGTGAAAACCTACCTACATGACTGGAGATCCCAAGAAGTAGGTTCAAAGGGACAACTAAATCAGACAATAACTTCAAAAGTGCACTGCGAGCATTACGACTCCACCCAGTTCCTAAAGATGATAAACAGTGCAACCTGTCGAAAATTGAGGTTAAGTTTTAAACTTTTAGTGATTTGAGTCCAATATTTGGTTAATAAGTGAAGTATTACAAGTTACTTCTGAACATCCAAAAGTTTGGCAAATCACCTAGTGAGTGTGAAATAAAAGCTGTTTCTAGGAGAATGAAAGTAAGGCTATACTCTCCAAGTTGACTCATGAATTACCATGCAAAGTTCAAGGCCACAATGAACACAATAGAGAACTTAGTTCTACTAGAAAGTGACTTGGGTTATATATGTTGTCTTGGTTTACACTAAACTTTCAGGTGGTTCAAGACATCATGTTCACCTCCCGACCAAGTAAACCCAACATATATTAACAATGAGTGGTTCAAAGCTGAAAAATGCTACTTACTCAGACATAACACATTTTTGTCTATACTCTCAAAATCCGTTAGTCTGTCTAGTCTATAGGATAAGTCTAGTCAGTAGAGTCTATCGAGTCTTTTTAGTCATATGTTTAGAGTCATTTCTATTCATGTGGGGGATTGTTGGACCAATGAAAATGAAATTTAAAGCTATTGTGCTTTATTTGTTCATGAGTTGGTTTAGGTGAATGAGAAATGAGAATTGGGTTATAAAGCCTATAACTTAAGTAACTTAAGTTATACTAAATGTCCCACATTGCTAATAAAAACTCTCTTGCATGTGTTTATATAGTACTACATTTGTAAGGTAGTTTAGAGAGTTTAAAGAGAGAAGGGAAACACTACACGCGCGCGCCGCCACCGCCGCCGTACTTAGGACTCGGGGCTCGAGGGAATGTGGGCCCTTAGCCTACAATGCACGTGTTCTTTTTGAGCTGAACCTACAAGAAAGATTTAGCCTTAATGGTAAAAATATTGTATTAAATACTCTTAAAAATTCTGAGATTCAAACAAGCATTACATGAAAGAGAGGAGGAGCTATACAGGATGAGAGGAAGAACTATAAAGAAACGGGGAGAATTGTCTATCTGGGCCTGGCCCAAACAACAGTTGCTTTTTCCGTTTTCATTTTTAGGTTTTCCAAGTAGCTCTATGTAACTCACAATATCTAATTGATACAAAACTTGTAATAATTGGTAATATATAAATATGAACTTTGACGTTTGCAGAATGATTTCTTCCAAGGAAAATGACTACAAAATCTTGGATAAGATTCCAGAAGAAGCCCAGCAAAGAAAATACATGAACTTGGTCATCCACAACAATTTCTAATAACGTATAAAGCTAAGGATTATGCTCTCTCTAATTTTTAAAGGTTGATGAGCTCCAAAACCTTAATCTTCTTCACCCAGCTGAGCTAAACATTCGTAGGTCAAAACTGATTATCCGGAAACACACAATAAAGGCTCGAATTGATAGAAAGTCAAGAGCTAGATATGGGCAAGTAAAAGAAGATCAAAACAGCTTCCTTTTGACTCCTTAAGATGGTCACAACTAAAACTAAACACGCAATCCTCCTCCGATTTCTCTGATTATATATAAACACACAGTCCGATTATCCAACACTCCCACGAAATCCAAAACTCAGCAATTAAAACATGACACTTTCTTTTCTTCTGGGGTGAAGGTCATAAAAACAATCAGAACATTAGATGATATCTCTATACAAAAGAAAAAAAAAAAGAAAAAAGAAAGAGACCGAACACAAAATGGGTCACTCCAAATGAAGATGATAGTAGTAGTTGTGTTGTCTAACGGTCGAAGAAGGCGAAGATGATTCATAACCATCATCATCATCATTATCATTAAAATACGAAATCTCTGGTGGTGGGACACAAATATAATTCCAGAACCATAAGACGAATCGACCCAATTGTTGAAGCGGAAAACAGCAAACGAGCTCCAACATCTCTCCGCTGCTGATTCGATCTGACGGCGGAATCACCCGTACTCGCTGAACTATCTCCGCCGATAAATGAGCTACGCACATAACCGTATCGCCTCGGAACACCATCTCTCTGCAACTACCGTCTTATCTCAACTATATTGGATCTCTTTGCTTTCTTTCTCTGTGTCTTTGTAAACTAACCAGTAAAGGCAAATAATTGTCGGGGTTGTTCCATCTCAAGTTACATGTTAAAAAAATCGTATCCAATCAAATTCAATAACCGGTTTAAATGGTTTATAGCGAGTAATATTCGTGCACCGAACAATCTATGACCGAACCAAACCAGGATTAAACCGACTGCAGTTAAAAAGCTTGTAGTCTTCCTCATCCTCTCTCTGGTTTTGACACATTGACTGAATCATTATTATGGCCCAAAAGACGTGTGGGGGCTCCAATAATATTCTTCTAGACACAATCAATTCATCAGTTAAACACTATCGTTACACTACTTTATCATATCATTATATTATTTTTATATTTTGAAATACCAGCAGTCCAACACGTGTGATAAGCCTATATATATATATTACTAGATGAGGTCCCGTGCTATGCACGGATTAGATAATATTGTTTGTTTTATTTATTTTTTTATGGTTTGATTTGTATGTGTAAATTTAT
>OVBA01003654.1:0-26884 GCA_900406435.1 Lepidium aucheri | reverse complement strand
TAATATAAAAGTTGTATGTTTAGTTTCCTGATATATATTGAAATGTAGTTAAGATGCTTATTAACAAGTTTGGCTNGTTTGGCTTTTTATATTTAAAAATATGTTTGATTATGTGTAGAATTCTTTTAATCTCATTGGTAGTTTGAATTAGTGATGATGCTGATGTGTATTATTGTTTTAATCTCATTGGTAGCTTGAATTAATGATGATGTTAATGTGTCACCACCAGAAAGCTCTAAAACGCCACGTGTCGATCCTTGGAAAGACATAGTCTCCTTTTATATATAATAAATTTAATATTAATTTATTGAGACTCAACTAATTTTTACAAATTTTTGTGGGTTTAATGGTGAAAATCAAAAGATAATAATAAAAACTAAACTTTAAATTTTTTAAAAATTTACCAAAAAATGAAAATCAAATTAATATATCAAATATTAAACATATATTACAATGCGTTAAAATATAAATGAAAGAAAAACATACACAAGCATGATGAATATCACAAGCAATTTGATTTTAGTTTTCATTTTTGCCAAATTTATGCCAAATATGCTCGACCAAATTAGTTTTCAATTGGTTATGCATTCTTTCCTCCCGAATTCGACCTCGATTGACCATCATATTGTTTACATTGGTAGGTGTCTCTGTAGAATACGTGAACTCCACATGTGATGTCCTGCTTCCTTCTTTTAGTTCGAATTCTGATAAATCATATTGAGTGCATTGGTCTCGCTCGTCTTCAACGATCATATTGTGCAATATGATACAAGCCCTCATTATGTTGCCAAGCAAAAAGATGGGTTTCGAACAATAGCAAACCGAGCTTGCAACACTCCAAAAGTACGCTCAACATCTTTTCTGACAACTTCTTGATAATTAGCAAATAATGATGATTTTTCAACTTGTGGCCGAGAAATTGATTGGATGAACGTTGTCCACTTTGGATATATACCATCTGTGAGATAGTAAGCCATATGGTATTGACGCCCTTTGACAACGTAGTTGACCAGAGGAGCTCGACCTTCTAATATATCATAAAAAATTGGTGAGCGATCAAGAACATTAATATCGTTACATGTACCTGGAGATCCAAAAAATGCTTGCCAAATAAAACATTAATATCATCACCAAGAACAAGAAGTTTTATCATAAATAACTCTAAATTAATCAAAACTTTAAAGTTAGAACTCATTTGAAACAAATTGATTATACCTCTTCTTGTAGAACTTGGGCTCGAAGCACCTAATAAGACACATCTTGTTTTGGATTCTAGATGCATAAGATGGAAACAAATATTGAAACTTTGCATGAATATTTACAGAAAATCAAAATCAGAATCAGAATAGAACCAAAGAGTTTGTTCTTAAGAGACAGAGAAGAGAATATGTAAATCCAAAAGAAGACTTTTTTGAAAGGATATGGTTATTGTAGACCGAGAGATGAACGTTTCTGCTAAGAGATTCAAAAACAACAAAACAACTTTGTTCACTGATTTAACAACACAAATGTTTGCAAACAAATAACTAAACCAAAAGCACCAAGCATAAGATTTTCTTACGATTTACAAAAGCATAACATCAATTGTCATCACAAACGAATAAACCAAAAGCAAATTATTGATAGTAACTACAACCTTAAGACTTCTATCTTAACAATGAGGATTAGAGAACAACAACTTGGCATAAGCTAGAAAGTCTTGGAATGGTAAGAAGTTCTTTCAAGACTACAGATTCTTCTCTCTCCATGCAAGTATCAAAGCCAACGAATAATTTTTTAAGAATTGGCGAGTTCTAAAGAAAGTATCTTAGTAGCTTTCAATCAAACTATTTGATGAATAAAAAGTATCTGCCTCTCTTTCGATTGATCTGTCACACAAGAACTTCAACATTCTTTCCAATTTTATTCAAACCGAGAAAATCTTGAATTCGAGAAAGCAACAACGATTTTGTTCTACTAGTTTTGAAATCGCTAACATCTAATAAAATGATTTTTGAATCTAGTTACAGAGAAAGACAGTAATACCAGAGAGATTACAGATTGCTGGATCTGGAGAATTCAAAATTCGGAGAAGATTGAGAACAGAAACTTCAATTCTAGCTTGACCTTGTAACAACAATCATCGGCTTCAATCATAACCACGAGATTCAACAAAGAACAAAAGAAAACAGAGAATAAGATCAGTGATTCGATCTTCACATTCTACAATAGAACGGGAGAAAATACAATCGATCTTCAGAACGGGAGAATATGGTGCAACGTCACATGCTTGAGATGTTTTTTTCTTTTAATCACATGATACTCTCATAATCTCACCATTAAACATACTCTAACACTCTAAATATGTACCAGCTTTACATACTCTCCATAGCACCAAACCAACTCATGTCTTTTGTTGTCCAAGTACACCAATTAATAGAATCAATGCTTTGCATGAGGTGTTGACTCTGCAAATATTATATATACTTCTTACGAAAGATGCCATAGCCACTAGTCTTTTGTCTAAACAATGGAAGTCTCTTTGGAAGAAGATGCCTAAACTCAAGTTTTCTTATGATATTTGTCGCAGCCGAATTTCAAGACATTTTCAAAGAATGTTTACAAGGCTTTGCTTTCATGTGAGGCTCCGATTCTACAGAGTTTGCATTTCTCAATTAGATTACATAGATATATATGGCATGTTTGTTTTTCCATCCAGCTGCTCCATCTAGATAGAGATGCCAATTGTTGTTTGTTTAAATGTATAATTGTTGTTTCTTTTTACATTTTCTCTTCTTTTTCTCTCTCTCCTCTTTTTTACTTTCTCTCCATTTTTTACTCTTTCTCATTCCTTTTTACTCTCTCTCCCCTCTTTTACTATCTTTCTTCTCTTTTAGTTTCTCTCTTCTTTTTTACTCTCTCCACTCTTTTAACTCTCTCTCCTCCTTTCTATTCTCACTCCTCTTTTTTTCACTTCTCTTTTTTACTCTTTCTCATTTCTTTTTACTTTCTCTCCTCTCTTTTACTCTATCTCTTCTCTTTTAGTTTCTCTCCTCTTTTTTACTCTATCCACTATTTTTACTCTCTCTCCTCCTTTTTTTCTCACTCCTTTTTTTCTCACTCCTCTTTTCTCCTCCTTTCACTCTTTTTTTGTTGTTGATTGGTGTGTGTTAAATATTTATTAGTTTAAATATTTATATATAAATCTGTAACAAAATTTACCTTAGGCCTATTTTTAAGGGTTGTTAAAAATCATATGTTAATTTTATCCTAAAGTTTATAATACGGTCAAAATGAAAATGTTTTCCGCTTTAATATATAAGATATGTTCTTGCAAATCTATACTAATAAAATGAAGGTTTTACAACCTACTAAGCTATCCACCTAGGCATTTTATAATTGTCTCACACGTAGCCACGTCAGCTTAATTCAAGCTAACATTTTTTTTTCATTCCTCTCTAAAAACAAATCCCATGACCCCATGTCAGCTTAATTTAAGCAATATTTCTTTCCTTTTTTCACCTCAAAAATCATCACAACTCTTTGGCTCACTTTCTAATCGACTCTAAGGCTTACATTCGACCAAAATCCTCACAACTCTTCCACTCCTTATTAGTATAGATATCATATTAGGGACAAAGATTGAACCATTCCAACTGAAAACGGCTTTGTATCCTAGATTGTAATCGATCCCTAAGGCAATATGTTGTATCCAACAATCCGATAGTCCTTGCCATGTTTGCTTGCAGTCTTTTTTGATCCCTCATGATCGAATTCTAGTTACAGGTACATCCACGTGTTTTCTATCTTTTTCTAATTTGATTATTTGGTTATTCTAATACGAGTATGAATATTTTCCGGGTGTTGGAGTTGTGATTTAGGAAATTTCTAGAATCTATGATGCACTCAATATAAATTCATAAGTGATGACTATGGTTTAGCGTATATATATATATATATATATATATATATATATCTAATGCATCACTTTTGCCTCTAAACCCCGACTATAGTAAGTTTAACAGATTGCTTAGTACGTTTATATTTGGTAGTCTTGAAAATGATGCCCCAAGACTTCATTTGCCTTTGGTGTATACATCTACATAAAATTTACTAGTGGACAATTGAATCTCCTCATTATGGGTATATTATGTAAGGTTACACAATTCATCCGTATGAATTACTGTTCGAAGTTTTGAGTTACTCTGAGCTGATGTTTCCCACTTTGCCCTCACTTTTTCATTTACCAATTGCAAATCCTCAAATTTTATTACACACATTTGACTAATATTGTTTCTATTCACATAATCACGGATAGTTCTATTGTAGACCGCATTTGTTGATTTTGTGTGAGAATATATGTTCGATCTCATTAGGATTAGGAGTGTCAAAATGGGTAAATCCAACCCAACCTATTATCCAGTGGGTTTAAGTGTTAATGGATTGTGCTTAACCCATTACCCATTTACTTAATAGATTGGGTTGACCCATTACCTATTTACTTAATGGGTTAGGCTGATCCATTACCTATTTTTGACGGGTTTTTACGGGTTTGTGGGTAACCCGTTAAACCATTTTAATTTTAAATAGTTGAGTTTAGTTGTTTTTAAAATAACAATTAATTTTGTTTATAAAATATAAAAAAATTAGGAGAAAATAATATAAGGAGAGAGAGTAAAATGAAGTGAGTGAGTAAAAAAGAGAATAGAGAAAAAATAATGAGAGATAGTTAAAAGATGAGAAAGAGTAAAAATAGGAGAGAGAGTAAAAAGAGGAGAGAGAGTAAAATGAGGAGACATAGTAAAAAGAGGAGAGAGAGTAAAATGAGGAGAGAGTAAAAAAGAGAAGAGAGAGTAAAATGAGGAGAGAGAGTAAAATGAGGAATAGAGAGTAAAAGAATAGAGAGAGTAGTAAAAAAAAGGAGAGAGAGCAAAAAGAAGAGACAAAGTAAAAAGAGGAGAGATAGTTAAACAAGGAGAGAGTAAAAAGAAAGAGTAAAATGAGGAGTGAGAGTAAAAAGAGGAGAGAGAGAGTAAAAAAGAGAAGAGAGAGTAATATGAGGAAAGATAGTAAAATGAGGAGGAAGAGTAAAAAGAATAGAAAGAGAAAAAGAGGAGAGAGAAGTAAAAAAAGGAGAGAGTAAAAAAAGAAAAGAGAGAGTAAAATGAAGAGAAAGAGTAAAAAAGAGGAGAGAGAGTAAAATGAGGAGAGATAAGTAAAAAAAAAGTGGAGAGAACGTAAAAAAGAGGAGAGAAAGTGAAAAAGAGGAGAGAAAGTAAAATGAGGAGAGAAAGTAAAATAAGGAGAGAGAGTAAAAAGAGGAGAGAGAATAAAAAAAAAGAGATAGGAAAATAGGAGAGAGAGTAAAAAAGAGGAGAGAGAGAGTGATAACATGATTTTACTCTAGTTTGTCAAATCTTATTACACTAAGATATCGATGTTGTATAATAAGTGGCAATCCAAGTGGGAGTGCTACTAGCAATCAGAATATGATAGACTACTCCAATTCAAGCCAAATCAAATCAATATTTTGTTATCTATCAACTTAAATAATGAAACAACGGGAAATGGAAATAGTAGTGAAATAAGCAATCAATTAACCTAATTGAGAAATCTTAAGTAACAAAATTATGGAAATTAAGTCCAGTTAAAACAGAAATCGAGTGCAATGAAAACAATTAAACAATGGATGAGAAAATGATTTCTTAAGAGGCGGAGATCATGGACCAGAGTCTCACTTTAAGTCACTAAATCATTTAACAAAATCAAACAGAGCTGATCTCTAGGCAATAAACTTATAACTATTGAGTCCACTCTCGTGGCAAATAATCTTAGTAAAGTTATCAACCGATCTTATCATCATAAGCGTTAAACAACCTAACTGGCGTGAAGCAACAATTTAAACGAGCCTAATAAACAACTTAGACAATTAACCTCTTAAGCTAAGGACATAAATTTCTGAGATGGTTTGGTCAGAAAATTAAACACACCTATCGGGAGCTAAAAGTCTATGTTCAATTTTGAATTGATCAGAAAGGAACAAGCATTAACAACACCAAAACAAAAGAGATATATATTATTCTACTCTTAAGTAACTTAGAAAACTTTAAGATCCAGGCTGGTCTAGTTTGTTCCCTTAGGAACCCTAAGTTAACTACTCAGAAATCATAGGTGAAGCAATCAAAATAACAATTAAAGTGGATGACATGATCAAAGAATTCAGAAAATAAACTTAGAATGAAAGTAACCGAAACTGAATTAAAACTTAGATAAACGAAAGTGAAATCTTGTTCTTGAATTACAACAATGAAAAACTCCCAAAGTTTCTGAAGTAGCGGTAAAAGCTTAGATAAAAAGTTTTTGTCACACCAAGGAGATATTTATACTAATCCCCCATTAAACCTAGCAAGTAGAAAAGAAAAACTAAGAAAGATAGGCAACTCGACTTCGTGGTTCAAGTCGAGTCATTGGGCCGTAAAAAATGGAGTTGACTCGGCCCATTTAGTGTAGTAGGATCCGTTGAGGTATAAGACCCGTCGTAAATAAATCTGCTGACACCATGAAATGATCTAAGTTCCCGTAGATTTGTGATTCAAGTTGTCGTTGCTGTTGCCATTGCTTTGCAATCCGAGTCTCTTTGCCGTTAGTTTGCAAACCGAGTTACCGCTACTATCTAATCTGAGTTGCTGCTATTGGCCAATCCGAGTTGCTGCTGCTGTCTCTTTATTCCTAGTCTAAGCTTCCTGAAAACAAACCCAAATGCAATATGTATGCTATGCAAATATAACATATGCGAACAAACTACAAATGACTCGATTGTAATGTAAATGTAATAGATATGCATGAAAAATGAACTAAAAAACGACACCTAAAATATGCTAAAATGTTTATATCAATTCCCCCAAACTTAGACCTTGCTTACCCTCAAGAAAATGCATAGAAATAAGCCTAAAAAAGTCGTAATGTTGGAAATCCAGAACCGGAAACAAGCTGAAATGAATGTGAAACCCAATGTCCTAGTTGCGACTTCTAGTGGTGAAGTTTAAACAGGACTTACTTAAAAACTTTAGCCATGACAATCACAATTCAGTCTAAGCTCAGCCATAACTTAATTATGCATTCAAATCAACCTACCTTCTTAACGTTCATTAGTTCAGTAACCGTGAATATGTCTATGCATCACCTAAGAAATCGTTTGGTCAAGGGTAAAGTCTAGAGATTAAAATGATCTCTACGAGTAACTGGTCAATCATAACAAAAGGGATCACTCATGAATGGACAAAGCTTTAGCATAATGCTAAAGGTAAGAACCCAGACGCATACAAAGTCATGTCTCCATCTACCCATATGCCAATAATTGATCTTGACTAGCCAATTTAGCCTGGAATATAATCCTACTATACCCTTGTACTTAAGGTGTTTTCATCTTTTTCTACTCAACAAATCATCTTCTCTTTGTTTTATCTTTTTGATTCTTATCTGGGGAGAAGAATGTTTTCTTGATTTACTTTAGCGGTTTTGGTTCTGTACATTCAGCACTAGTTTCTTTTCTTCTTATTCTTTAGACATTAAGAATTTTTGGTCGATTTTCCTTTTCTTAATCTTGAAACCTTATTCACACTTAGCTTTCTCCAAGAGCTTTACTTAGATTAGCATATAAATTCATCCCTTTCTCACCCTAGATCTTTAGACTTACGCCCATTCTTTCCTTCATTCTGTTTCTCTGCTTAGACACAAGCAACCCCGACCCCAAACAAAACCACCTAGTCCTAGTATGGTCCAAATTATGAACCAGAGACTACATGAAGGCATGACTCTGTTGGCTTCCACCTAACACTTTATGCCAAGCTTAGACCAAAAAGAGACCTTAAAATCACAGAGCAAAGCACAACATGGTTCGATTGCAGATTATAATGTAGCATGGCGGGATTCTACTTGGATTAGCAAGATAGATGCATGAGGGGTAAAGAAAATCCAAGCTAGTGATCCACAAATTCAGAGTTGATGCATAGACAAGATAATAATATATCAGATTTATGGTTATCACTAAGTGAGAATATGCGTCAAATCAAAACATATTCAATCATGGCGTGAGACTTGTGCTAAACATTCCTAACATGGTGCAGTCTTAACTTTCAGGACAAGCATGAAGTGCAACAAAGAACCTAGAAACTAGGGCCTTGAATCTAGCAAGTCAATCAGCAAGTTTAAGCAGCTATTATCCTCATAATTCTCTATGCATCTAGACTCGATCCTACATGATATGCGACTACATTACACTCTTTTTATGATTGTTGTTATTTTTTGTGTGTTTTCTGTGCCTTAGATGCAATGCATGAACTGAATGAAGATAAAAAATAAGAAACACAAAAAAACATGTTAATAACCTCTAGGATCCTCCCCCAAACTTAAACTACACAGTCTTTTGTGTAATAGATATTGGAAGGAAATTCCTAGACAAACAAAGCAAATGAAACAATGGGAAAATATATACAATGGAATAAGAGTTGGAGTTAGTTACCTCACCGAAAGATGGACCAGCCTGCTGGATCCACATCCATGCTGTCATCATGGGTTGTGGTTCCTGCTGTTGCTCTAGCCGTAAGGTGTAGTTTAAGAAACTCAAAGTTGATCCTAGCGGGTCTAAAAAATTTATCCCTGCATTCGGTTGGAAAGCTTGCGGTTAGAAGTCTTGTTGGTGGAAGTATTGCGGCTGGTATGACTGTAGTTGGAATGACTGAGTACTCACGTCAGGCGTTTAGATGGATTACGGAACCGCCACACTTTCCTTATGTTAACGGATGGAGCTCGTGCTTCATCTTCGTCGAGTTTGACTTGATAACCATCTTCGAAATGGTGGGTTAGGATTCGGCTTGATGTGCAATTTTGGGGTTCTCTCAATGACATAATTATATGGCTCTTCACGATGGTTGTCTATTGCCTCAGGTTGAGTAAGACTGTTGAAATCCAAGTGAAAGGAGCGTGGCACTACCTTGCGTTTTTGTTGAAAGGGTGTCGGTCTCTCCATGTATGATGAAGCACGGAGAGGTTGCTGAGATGTTAAGTGCCTGCCGATGTCAGCACAACAGGTGTAGATCATCGCGAAGGTGGTGGACTCGACACTCTGATTGCTGGTGTGAGTGAATCTTGTCTTCTGCCAGCATTAGAGCTGAGTTGCGCCTCTATCGTCTTTACTTTACCAAAAGTCTACATACAATACCAGACTAAGGTGCTTATGAGCTACTTCCACTCATTTTCTCATCCGACTACCGCTGTACTCATCAAAGTAAAAACACTCTGGCTCGTTATCTGACCTTCCCGTCGGAACTTCCCTATGCTCTTGAGATTCGTGTCTCTGTTCCCAGGACTCTGCATGAGCTCGTTTCCCATAGAGTATATCTTTTGGAGGAGTAAAAGTCACGTTGCTCAATCTAGTGAGTGAATTGCACTCGATATTTGGCAGTCTTATCTTGGATTTTTTTCTTGTCACTGAGTGCGTAAATTTGTACAACCAAGATCTTCCAGGTGGTGATAATGCAAGAAATCGATTTTCCTTGAGGCACGCTGCATCGATAAATTCTACAGGGATCACCTTTATTTTGAAAGGAATGTTACATGCTTCAAGAATCCTTGTCACTATTCGCCAATTCGAATTGTTCCCTTCGACTTATCAGCCAACCGTGATGCCCATCCTTGGTAACTCGTGAGATGTTCATCAACACTTTAGTAAAACCCACTCCATTCGACTCTCCCCTAAACATCATGTCGTGGTTACCAATGTTATTAAGAACCTGGACGAAAGCCTCATCAATCATCTCTAATTCCAAAAGGCGCACAAATCCTGACTTGTTTCTTGCAAAGCAAGTTTTAGCGATTACCCTGTACAGAATGCTACCGCTCCTGTTGTTGGATGGATGATACGGCTAAGGACCTGCTATCACGAGCCACAAATGATTCAACTCTTCCTTATCATATTGAACATCGAGTCCATGGCATGTAGGAAGTTCAAAGAGCTCTTCAAACTATGTTGCATCAAACAAATACATCATGTTGTTAACCTCAAACGTTAGCTCACCAAATCCACCTAAGCGCTTCAACCTCTCATGCTTACTGGAGTATTTACGCAATTGGACTTATGCGAGAAACTGAATGGTTTCCCTTTGGTATGACTCCTTGACGTTGGATACAAACTGCATTAATCCACTTGAGTTTAGCACAAAATTGACTTCCTTAGCAATCCCCATCTTGACCATCGTGGCCCGATGAATATATCTTGTACCTTTCACTTTCATTAGCCGAAATGTGTTGATTGTATCCTTATATCCAATTTTCAGCGGTTCTCCTTCACAGTCAAATTCTTCTCTACCGTCATCTCTCACACTCGGAATGTCATCCTTGTCTAATGGTTCGTCGTCATTGGAGTCTATGCGAATGGTTTTACCTCTATAGATATCTTCTCACTTTCGCATAAGAATTGCAGATGTGTCATTGTCTTCAACATGTATCGGAGATCCTTTTGCCATTGAACGTGTTAACCGTCTCTGTAACAAAGAACCACTTGACTGCCTCATATTTTCCCATGGTAAAGAATTGAATTCGAAACAGCTCAACTGTGCGTGACAGTGACATTAACTTGGATAACAATCCTAGTTACTTTGTTTGTTCGTGCGTTGGTGACGATGTCGATTCTATTGTAGAAGTAGAGCCGTGAATGACTCGGTTGCAGAAGTGGAGTCAAGAACAAAAGTGGCGCACACGTACACCCTAAAACGAGTTGATTGAGTAGGTGGTGTCGAGGGTGGCAGCACAGCAACGACTTTGACTTAGAAGAACGACTTGCCTTGAATGACTCGGATTGAACCCTTTTGAACGGTGAGGCTTCTTGAGTCAAAGGTGACTCGATGGTGCTTCCGAGTCAGCGGTGCTGTGGAGCGCGGCAACTCTGTTGTGTTGGTTGACTAGAAGAATGACTTAGCGGCGTCTCGACTTAGCTGGTGCAATTTTTTTTTGGTTTGTTTTCCTACAACTCACAAAAGAAATATTAAGTGATGAACAGCTGATGAAGTAGGAAAATTATAATTTAAAGGGAGAGAAGGAGGGTGGTGGTGTTTCTCGTGAAGGCACAATGTAGAAGTGAGGTGGTGGAAGAAATAAAGTGACTCGATATTAACTTAATTTTCTTTTCTGAAACTAAAAATTAAAGCTAATTTGATCATTATGCTGTCAAGGTCGGATTGAGATCATGATCGCCGGATTCCTGAAATTAAAACCAAATGAAGAAAAAAACTTAGTCAAAAACTGAAAATAAATATTAACAAGGATACCATGGGATTGCCTCCCAAGTGCACTTATTTAAAGTCACTGAGCTTGACATTTTTACACCCATCAGAGGTTGGGTGGTTCATCGAGAGAAATAGATATTCTCTTGGTAATAGTCTCATCAGCAAAATAAGGTTTCACCCTTTGCCCATTAACTGTGAAATTTTCACCATCCTTGTTGATCAGAGTTACAACTCCATGTAGCAGAATTTTTCTATCTCGGAATGGACCAAACGATCTTGACTTGAGTTTCCCAGGAAAAAGCTTAAATCTGGAATTAAACAAAAGTACCTGATCACCAGCTGTGATCCGCTTAGGTGCTATCTTCTTATCATGGAGGGTTTTAGTTCTTTCCTTATAAATTTTTGAGCTCTCATAAGCTTCAAAACGAGCTTCCTTTAATTCATGTAGATTCATCAATTTTTCTCTTGTGCAATCTTGAGAATAAAATTCAGCAACTTCATAGCACACAGTGCTTTGTATTCTATCTCAACGGGCAGGTGGCATGATTTCCTGTACAGCATCTGAAAAGGAGTCCTGCCAATCGGCATTTTGAATGTTATTCTGTAGGCCCATAGCGTGTCATCTAACTTGACTGTCCAGTCTTGCTTTGAAATTCCCACAACTCTGGCTAGAATGGCTTTAATCTGCTTGTTCGAGACTTCTACCTGGCCACTTGTATGTGGGTGATAAGGCGTGGCTACCTTATGCTTAACGCCATGCTTCTTCAACATGTTCTCAAACAGCTTGTTGATGAAGTGAGAACCTCCATCACTGATCACGACTCTTGGAACACCAAATCTGAGGAAGATGACGCTCTTAAACAACTTTAGGACAACCTTAGCATCGTTACTGGGACAAAAAAGGGCTTTAACCCACTTGGAGATTTAGTCCACTGCTACCAGAATATAGCGGTTCCCATGTGATGATGGATTGAAAAGTCCCACGAAATCGATTTCCGAGTAGTCAAACACTTCAATCTCAAGAATTGGATTTTGTGGCATTTCATTTCTCTTGCTGATGTTACCCATCCTCTGACACGGATCACACTTAGAGATGAAAACTTGAGCATCTTTAAACACAGTCAGCCACCATAATCATGTTTGTAGAATTTTCTGAACCGTCTTGAATGTGGCTAAGTGACCACCATACGCTGACCCATGGCAATGCTCTAAAACACCCTGAACTTCTTCCTCTGCAATGCACCGCATGAACAAACCATCAGATCCCTTCTTATAAAAATAAGGTTCATCCCAGAAGTAGTGGTTCACATCTCTTAAGAATTTCTTCTTCTGATAAGAGTCCAGATACTTAGGCATTTTACCAACGACAAGGTAGTTAACTAAGTCTGTGTACCACGGCACCATAGTTCCAACTAGCTTACTTTTGTGCTGAAGTCGAGTCTCCATATCCTTTAAGGTGCAGTCCTTCACCTGCAACTCAAAGTCAGAGTCCGATTGGAGTTTAGAGGCTCAAGTTGTCATACCTTTTAGCAACATGAGTTACTCCTTTAGCATGGAGTCATCAATAGGGATCGAGTCCTCTATCATCATTCTTGACAGATGGTCAGCAACGCCATTCTCTATCGCAGGCTTATCAATAATTTCCATGTCAAACTCTAGGAGTAGCAGTATCCACCTCAGTAACCTTGGCTTAGCATCTTTCTTCTTCATCAAGTATTTCAAAGCTGCATGATCCGTATGAAAAGTAACCTTGGAACCAACGAGATATGATCGAAACTTCTCAAAAGCAAAGACTACAGCAAGGAGCTCTTTTTCAGTAGTTGCATACTCGATCTAAGCTCGTCAAGTGTCCTACTTGCATAGTAGATCACATTGAGCTTCTTGTCCTTTCTCTGACCCAGCACTGCTCCCACTGCGTAATCGCTTACATCACACATGATTTTGAACGGTAGGGTCCAATTTGGAGCTTGGACTATTGGTGCAGACACCAAAGCTTCCTTGATCTTCAAGAATGGTTCCAGACACTCGGAGTCAAACATGAACTCGACTTCTTTGCATAGGTTATGAGTCAATAGCCTTACAATATTAGAAAAATCCTTAACGAGTCTCCTATAGAACCTGGCGTGGCCTAAGAAACTCCTAACATCCTTTACTAACTTAGGAGGTTGCAACTGAACCATAACCTCTATTTTGGCTTTATTAACCTCAATCCTCATTTCAGATATCTTGTGGCCCAAGAAGATTCCTTTGTAGACCATGAAATGACACTTCTTCCTATTCAGCACCAAGTTTGTTTCCACACACCTGCTAAGTATCCTGCACAAATTTGACAAACAGGAGGAGAAAGAGGAGCCATAGATAGAGAAATCATCCATGAAACTTCAACCATCTCCTCGATCAGGTCCGAAAAAATAGAAGTCATGCAGCGTTAAAAAGTCGCAGGTGCATTGCACAAACCAAATGTCATTCTTCTATATGCAAAAGTTTCGTAGGGACAAGTAAAAGTGTATTTCTCTTGGTCATCAGGGTGTATAGGGATTTGAAAGAATCCACTGTACCCATCTAAGAAGCAGTATTATTTCTGATTAGCTAAGCGTTCTACCATTTGATCAATGAAAGGAAGTGGGAAATGATCTTTCCTAGATGACGAATTCAACTTCCTATAATCAATACACATTCTATGGCGAGTGATGAATCTAGTGGGGATCAATTCATTTTTATCATTCCTAACGACAGTGATTCCTCCCTTCTTAGGGATACAATGAACTGGTGAAACCCACTTACTATCAGAGATAAGATATATGACATTGGCATCTAGTAACTTAAGAATTTCCTTTTTTACTTCCTTCAAATTTGGATTTAACCTCCTTTGAGGCTTAATACTTGAATGTGATTCTATTTCAACTAGAGAGTAACATATGACTCTTTTAAACCATTTCAGTTCTGTCAATAGCATGTTCAATTCTTCACCACTCAAAGCGTCATTAACAATTACATGATATGTGGAATTGGAACCCAAGAAAGCGTATCTTAGCCCTGTAGGAAGTGGTTTCAATTCCACTTTAGGATCCTTAAGCTCAGACCAGTCGTCATCGACCATGGAAGTAGTGCTCTCGAGCATTTACAGCTCAAGTCCATAGTTGAGTCATGCACGACTTCTGTCAAATCTCTGCTAACTGCTTGGAACTCAGAACTTGGTTCATCCAACTCCTCAATCACAACTGAACTCTTTACTGGCTTGTGAGCATCCAGAAGTTTTCCATAGCATTCAGGTTCCTTACTCAAGTACCCATCGACAGCTTGTTTAGTCAAGGCGACTTGCAGTTGATCCTTTGCTGCCAACTCTTCCAATAGCTCATCAGCAAGAGCATCCATTTCTTGACTTGAGAACACCTTATTCTCAATAGTTGGCTTCTTCATGGCGTCATTGATGTTGAACTTCATTTTAAGATCTGGACCCAGATTCAACTCGATTGTTCCATTTTGCACATCAATCAATGTTCCAGTTATCGCTAAGAATGGTCTTCCAAAGAGTAATGGGTCCTTGGGTTCTTCGTCCATTTCTAGTACAACACACTCAGTTGGTATTCCAACTTCTCTGACCTTCACAAGAAGATTCTCTAAGATGCCATGAGGGATTCTCATTGATCTATCTGCTAAGACCAATGATATCTTGCAAGTTTTGTAATCACTAAAACCTAACCTCTGTGCAACTGAAAGTAGCATGAGACTTATTGATGCACCAAGGTCGCATAAGCACTTATTGAACGATAAAGGTACAAGTGAGCAAAGAATCGTGAAGGTGCCAGGATCACCAAGCTTCTTTGGCACAACCTTCCTTTGGATGATGGCGCTGATTTTGTGAGTCAATACTACCATACCCTCAACTTCTTGAGTCCTCTCCTTAACTGCATCTTTCAAGAATTTCTGGTAAGGATGTGTCAATATAAAAGCATCCAAGATGGGGATCTTAACCTCTATGTCTTTCATCTTCTTATCGAATAGTGCTTTATACTTCTCACTTAGATCCTTCTTGAACCTTTTGGGAAAAGGTAGTTGAGGTTTATACGGTGGCAGGACGAAAAGTTTGTTCTTATCTTAAGTTGCTAACGGTTTTTGCACATCAGAAGTTTTAGGATTACACTTGACTCGGTTTGGTGTGTCAAGATTGGAATTTGACGTGAGTTTATCCATAGTAGGTAGCATGCAATCACCATTAGATCTTGTCACTTTTCCGAGTGGGACCTTAAGAGTGGAATGCTTGGCCTGATCCTTGTTGAGGCAATCCTCCCCCACCTGAACACTACTGTCCTCAGTATCTTTAGCACTTTTTGCACGAATAAGCAGCTCATGTCCACTCCGTAGAGTAATGGCATTGACATGGTATTCCTTAGGGTTTTGAATTGCTTTCCCAGGGAGTTGTCTGGGTGTCTTTACATAAGACAAGGAGGCTTGTTGACACTCAACATACTTGAATCGAGCATTCAATGTCTCAAATTTATAGTTGATATCATTGTGAGATACATATATCTTCGTGTGAACCTCAACGAGCTTCATCACCAACTTAGTAGTTGTCTTACCTTGTCCCTACAGAATCTGTTGGAGAAAATCCATAACCTATGGAGTTTGTTGAGTAAGCGGCGGTTTCTATGCTTCATACCCTGGTGGTATGATCGGAGGTGGTTGAAAACTCTGGTGGTATTACTATTTTGATACATACTATTTTTGCTAAACGGGTTGGGGTTTTGTTGGGTAGACGTGATCTTGAGGATTAGCAATGTTGGTGTTCCTATCGGAGAGGTTTGGATGCTGCTTATAGTTGTTGCATTGTTTGTAACCTCCTCCTTGGTTCTGCACAAAGCTAACCTCTTTAACCTGATCATCCTCTTCGTCTTGAACCAGTTTGTCATGGCATACTGAGTGCACGTGTTTCTGATGTACCATGAGCAACTTGTCCAAGTTGTATTCATAGCTTTGAATTCCTTTCTGCTCACTGTATCCAAATCTATATTGCCTCTGTAGCTTCTGTCAAAGTCTTCTCCATATTGTCCATCTGCTTTTGCAAGGTTCTCTACTAACTCCCAGCCTTCATCGACATCACTATTTAGGAAGTTGCTGCGGTTGGCTGAATCCAACATCATGCGGATTTTAGGTAGAACACCATGGTATAGATTGCTTAGTAGTGTTTGAGGATGCTGAGTTTGGTACATTTTGTATCGCTCCCACGCTTCAGAGAATGATTCTGAATTCTTCTGCACAAAGTTAGAAATCTCATTTCGCAATTTTGCAGTCCTAGAGGTAGAGAAAAACTTGGCAAGGAAGGCAGATTTGCAAGCATCCCATGTGGTTATAGAGCCCTAAGGCAAAAGTTTCTCCCAAGTATGTGCTTTGTCCCCAATAGAGAATGGAAACAACCTCAATTTAAAGGCATCTTCACTAACTCCATTAATCTTAGTTAGGCCACAAAGCCTTTTAAACTCATTCAGATGATCGAGGGGGTCCTCCACAGGCAGTCCATGAAACTTGTAGTTCTGAACCATGGAAATGAGACTACTCTTGATCTCGAAGTTGTTGTTTGGAATGGACGGAGGAACAATTCCATGTTGCTGAGTGTGACTGTTGGGTGTGTCTCCTGCTCCGATTGTTCGAGGTCTCTTAACAGCTGAAACTTGTTCATGGTTCATGTCCCTTGGCGCCGACAGCGTCTTTGAAGTGGAACCATTATGGGATCCCATTTCTCCTAGTTTTTCTTGTTCGCTGTAGAGTGAGTTATTCGACTCTCTCAACTCACGTAGGAGTCTGTCAGTGTTGTCTAAAGGAGGGAGAAGATTATGGTTGCCTTGAGAATGTGTCTGTATACAACGAGGAGTTCAGCTCGACTTGTAAATTCACCCTGAAACAGATGAAGGCAAACCAAAGTTAGCGAGCAACAAAAAAATAGCTTGATCTCAGAAAGTCTAAAATTCTAAACGTAGTAAACAAAAACCCAATTGGCAATGACACCAATTTGATAATAGGATTTTACTCTAGTTGCCAAATCCTATTACACTAAGATGTTGATGTAGTATAATAGGTGTCAATCCAAGTGAGAGTGCTACTAGCAATCAGAATAAGATATACTACTCCAATTCAAGTCAAATCAAATCAATGTTTTGTTATCTATCAACTTAAATAATGAAACAACAGGAAATGGTAATAGCAGTGAAATAAGCAATCAATTAACCTAATAAAGAAATCTTAGGTAACGAAATAGTGGAAATCAAGTGCAGTTAAAACAGAAATCGATGCAATGAAAACAATTAAACAATGGATGAGAAAAAAGTTCTCAAGGGACGGAGATCATGGGCCAGTGTCTCACTTTAAGTCACTAAGTCGCTTAACAAACTCAAATAGAGCTGATCTCTAGGCAATAAACTTATAACTATTGAGTCCACTCTCGTGGCAAATAATCTTAGTAAAGTTATCTACTGACCTTATCATCATAAGCATTAAACAACCTAATTAGCGCGAAGCAACAATTTAAACGAGCCTAATAAACACCTTAGACAATTAACCTCTTAAGCTAAGGATGTAAATTTCTAAGACGGTTTGGTCAGACAATTCAACACACCAATCAGGAGCTAAAAGTCTATGTTCATGTTTCAATTGGTCAGAACGGAACAAGCATTAACAACACCGAAACAAAGAGATCTATATTATACTACTCTTAAGTGACGTACAAAACTTTAAGATCCACGCAGGTCTAGTCCGTTCCCTCAGGAAGCCTAAGTTAACTACTCATAAATCATAGGTGAAGCAATCAAAATAACAATCAAAGTGGATGACATGATCAAGGAATTCAGAAAGTAAACTTAGAATGAAAGCAATTGAAACTGAATTAAAACTTAGATAAACGAAAGTGAAATCTTGTTTTGGAATTACAACAATGAAAAACTCTCAAAGTTTTTGAAGTAGTGGTAAAAGCTTAGATAAAAAGTATTCGTCACACCAAAGAGGTATTTATACTAATCCCCCATTAGTCTAGCAAGTAGAAAAGAAAAATAAGAAAGATAGGCGACTCGACTTCATGGGTTAAGTCGAGTCATTGGGCCGTCAAAAGTGGAATTGACTCGGCCCATCTGGTGCTGTAGGATCCATTGAGATATAAAACCGGTCATAAATAGATCCGTTGACACCACGAAATGATCTAAGTTCTCGTTGATTTTAGGTTCAAGTTGCTGTTGTTGTTGTTGTTGTTGTTGCTTTGCAATCCGAGTCCCTTTGCCATTAGTTTGCAAACCTAGTTACTACTGGTGTCCAATCCGAGTTGTTGGTGCTGTCCAATCCGAGTTGCTGCTGCTGTCATTCCTAGTCCAAGCTTCCTGAAAATAACTCCAAATGCAATATGTATGCTATGCAAATGTAACCTATGCGAACAAACTACAAATGACTAGGTTGTAATGTAAAAGTAGTAGATATGCATGAAAAATGAACTAAAAAACGACACCTAAATATGCTAAAATTCATGTATATCAGAAAATAAAATGATGAGAGAGAGTAAAAAGAATAGAAAGAGAAAATAGGAGAGTATATAAAAAGAGAAGAGAAAGTAAAATGAGGAGAGAGAGTAAAAAGATGAGAGAGAAAAAAAGAGGAGAGAGAAATAAAAAGAGGAGAGAGAGATAAAAAGAGGAGAGAGAAATAAAAAGAGGAGAGAGAGTAAAAAAGAGGAGATAGAGTAAAATGAGGAGAAAGAATGAAATGAGGAGAGAGAGTAAAAAAATAGAGAGATAAAATGGATTAGTTTGTGGTTCAAGTTTTAAATGTTAACAAGTTAGGGGTCAACCCGTTTCGACCCGTCAACCTATAAAACCTAACCCATTCCAACTTAAAACCGTCTCTCCTCAACCCATAAAACTTGTTAACCCATTAGAGTCAAAAATTCTAAGTCTAATAGATTAATGGGTCTAGATTAGGTTTGGTCAATCCATCATTTTTGATCCATTTTGACACCCTAATTAGGATCATTGAGTTCCAAACTCTTTCAAATTATTCAATGAGTCTGAATCTTTGTCATAGTTATATGGTAAATATGCTAACAGGTAGCCAAAAAAGGAACGAAAGCCTAGGACATATCCTTTCTTTCTCTAATTTTCTTATGTGATGTGATAATAACAATATTTTTATTATTGTGATATACGACTTACTCTTCCATAGAAATTTTATTCATCACTTCTTCAGTTTCTAGGTATTATTAGAATTTGTGATATATCATCTTACAATTTTGAAAGAAAGATTTATTAACGGTTAGGTTTAGCCCTGAGCATAAAACTCGATATTTGAAATCTGAACAAAAACCAATTCGAAAAACAGGAACTGAATCCGAACTGAACCCGACAAAGTACCCGAATGAGTTCTAAAATTATTTACCCGAAAAATCGATTCCGAATCTGAACCGGAACCGAATAAAAAACCGAATGGGCAGCTAATTAACTTTTGTTAAATTTAGGATTTTTAGACTTATTTATATTAATTTTTTACTATTTTTGAATTTATTTATATAAATACTCGAACCCGAAACCGATCTATACCCGAACCAAACCGAACTCAAAAAGTAAAAATATCCGAATGGGTCCTAAATTACTATATTCAAAAACCTGAACTCAAATAGACCCGATCCAAATCCAAAGCAAAACCCGAAATGCACATGCCTAGTTTAAACGATTTTTTTCATGTTCCTTTTCCACATAAATAATATTTTATATTCAAAATTTCCTAAAATTTATCTAAATACTTATAACACATGATATTTGAGATGTAGAAATCTGAAATTTACTCGGCGAAAGTTTAAAATTCTTTCAACTATCAAATATGATTTTCAAAGCTCTTATAGGTAATTATATTAGTTTTATTTCGCTATTTCTCTGAAGAAATATATAAGCTTCTCTCATAATTTCTTTTCAACTTAAATTTAAAAGTGAATCATAGTTAATTTTTTTATATATAATCTAATTTTACAAGAAAAAAATAGCATAAAACCCGCGCTAGATCTCTAGTATAATTAAGTAATAACTTTTTTAATAAAACCAAAATTTATTCTCTTTCAAAATCACAAAAAAACAAACTCTAAAAAAAGAAAAAAAAAGAGCAACAAATTTATTTTAAGTAATTAAGTAATATTGAGCTGCCCAAAAATTTCATCAATATTGTTCTGGATCCCAATCATATGCATATTTCTTGTAGGTTTATAATGTATATTTTCAGATTCATGTTCGTTGTTTGAATTAGAGAGATTCAAAGTGTGTGCTCCCATCCTTTCGTATGCTTCAAAATCATTATCAGTAATAGTTGATGCACATATAAACTGTGAAGAGTCATTATTGGTACAACTATCTTGCATTGAGTTTGAAGATCATAGCGTGCCTCATTTTCAAGAATTCGCCACTTTGCCTTCCACACACCAAAAGTGCGTTCCATGATTGAACGTAAAGACGAATGTCGTTTTTTAAATATCTCACTTGCACAATTAGTGGCTCTTCACCCCATTGATGTGGATGATATCTTGTTTTCCAATATGGAGCTAAGTAGCCCTTCCTATTTAGATACCTAGAATCAATAGGGAAAAATTTACCATCAGGATGTTTCGGAAAAAACATGTCTTCTTGTGCACAATATGTGAGAACTTTTGTATCATGTGCTCTTTCTGGGATGCCAACATACGCATATAAAAACTACATGTAAAAATTGCAAATAGCAAGAACGTTCATCGAAAGAAACTGTTTTCTCACATTCCAATATCTTTTTTTTTGATCACTTCTAACTCGAACTGGCACATGTGTTCCATCAAGAACTCCAATGCAACCACTAAAGAAAGGCCAATATCATTATCAGTTCATAACGGAGTACTAACCTGTTGAAACTCTTCTTGTTAAGGCTTTAAAATATCCTTTAATAAAAGGAGGACATCATCCAATAATTCCGTAAAAATTTTGTTAACTGTGTCTTCACTGCGTTGAAAGTTTTTAGCAATTTTTCTTTGTACCTCGTCATGTCCTAGTGTTTCTAAAAACATTACTACAACCTCTTCTACAGTGCATTCATGTGACCCTTTAAGATTATAATCATTATGTAAAGTATCACATAACCTTATATATGTTTCTTGATTTATTCGCAAGGTGTCATAGTATTCTTGACCTAAACTAGTTTTCATTTACATTGTATGACATATTCTGCGACCTCGATCTATTCTCATTAATTATCTATCACAATATGGATTTTGTTGTTGGCTCTCGACGATTGAGCGAACTATAGAAACCATATTTGATTACAAATTATTGATATTTCCTGCAATACAAATAAATTGATTAGATCAACATATACAAAGAATAATATGTCAACATTCCATTAATTATAAAGTTAATCATGAGCCTCAAACGAGCGCTTGAATCAACTACTGTAAATGATAACAACTAATTAACCATTCCAAATAAAATGTCAACTCATTAAAATAATATGCCAACTCATAAAGAATAATTGAAAAATTATAAAATAATCCAAATAAAATAAAATCTGCAACTCAAACAGTTCAACCAAAAATGTCTAGTAATTCAAAAACATAGAATCTCTAACTTTCTAAATATTTTATCTCAGTAAAGTCATAAATATCTGACAACGATTCTCATTTTTAGCAAATTTCAAGAATTGTCAAGTATAACTTGCTGTCGTCTTCTAGTGTATACAACTTATGCAGTTCTTCAGTGCATATAGCATAACTGAATATGTTAAAAGAATCAAATGTTTTTCTTCCTACGGACCTAAAATTTTCTTGATTTTCTAAGGTACTTGTGATACGATCCCAATGATCTGGGTTAGATCTTTTGCGTGATGTTCTTACTTTGCTACATCTCTCTTGAGACTTACTAGCAACATGTGGTTGTGGTGTTTTTGGCTATCTACAAACCCACTGATGGGTGATGATATTCCTTTAACTTCGGTTTCTTCAGGTTCAATATTTTCAGACAATTTACTCGGCCATCATGGTGTTGCCAACCTTCAATGACTGAAATTGTAATTTTGCTGTATAAGTTTTCAAGGAGTTGAATATCACGTAACAGATACTGAGGAACTCTTGAAGCTTCTAGACAAGCCTGCAACATTAAATAGATCAATTAAGTCCCCAAATATATTGGTAAAAATAAAGAAACATGTGTATCATCATGACCAATTAAAATTTACCTTAATGAGTTGATCCCACCAGTCAATGCTCATCTCTAATTCTCCAAACTCACTGAAACCCAAACTTGTGGCTTTTTTTGTGGCATGTTTATAAAGATCGAGTTGTTTTTTTAGATGTTCTAGCCGACTTTTAAATTTCTTCCAAGTGAAATCTAAATCAAATCATTTCAAAAATCATGCTCATATTTTTTTTCTCTCCACTTCATTAAAACATTTACCTCTCTAATATCTTTTATCTTTCTCACAATTAGCTAACACTAGAATATCATGACTCATATCATAGGTCCATGTAAATCTTGTCTTATCCAATAATTATATGCAAGCTTTCAAACATATAATAATCAAACTAAATATTTAAAAATATATTCATACCTTCATCGTTGGTGTTGGTTTACCGTTTTCTTCTTGACTTGACATATTTCAAGGTAAGCTGAAAAAATAACACAAAACAAAAGAGATTTATTTAAAATATCATTAGGTTTTATGTACACATCAAAATTTATGTAATACAATCAATTTAGTTTTAAAGTTGAAAGAAGAAGAAAAAAAAATCTAACAATAGAGACAGACTGACCAGAGAAACGATCGGCTTTGTCTATTAAAGTGAGAGAAGAATCTATCATGGACCAAAAGAAGAAGACGTGAACGACTCTTTTGCAGCTTGCATACGTTGACCCTTCGTTAATTTTGTGTTGCAGGAAATTAAGGACTTGTTTTTAGGTTTAGGTTAACAATAATATTTATAGAAAATTAATTAAAATTGTGAGGATAAAATTGTACTTTTATAAGATTTAATGCTTCATTGGGCTATTAGATATTTTAAAGCCTTTTATTCTCTAGTTTATGCTTTATGTAATATAAACTTGATTGGATCTTTAGAGAATTAAGCCTACTAATATGCTTTACCAATCAATGCCTAAAAGAAAGAAATTAACGAGACAAAATATATTCAGCAGATTGAAGAGGTTCAAGGCAAGTTTATCAGCTGTATCATTCGGACAATGTTTTGCTCCGCCAATAAGGTAGCACGCGCTATTGCTCGTAGTGTAACGCAAGAAGCAAGATATTCTTTTTACATAGCTCTAGGGTGTCCTTTGTGGCTTAATTCCCTTGCAAAAGAAGATCGTCAAAGATGAAGTAATCTATAGCTTATCTTCGATTGTAGCTTTGGATCCGATTGTATACACATTGGATTGTGCCATTTGCTTTTGGAACAGAGTTTTCCTTGTTTTGTTCTTTTGTAGAAGTTTCAATCAGTAACTAAAGTTTTTAAGGTCAAAGTAGATTTTTCTGGTTTCCCTTGGAGTTCTTTGTTTACTTTATAGAAAGTAATCAAAATGAAAATGCAAATGATGCATTTTCATTGCAAAAGAATGAAAAGACTCAGGTTGTGGATCATCGATGGAGCAAGAGTGATAGGCCCAATAAGAGTGCTAAGATTATGGATTACCGATGCAGTAAGAATGATAGGCCCAATAAGAGTGCTCAAGTTGTTGCAGATGAAACAAGGCCCACAAAACATGTTAAAGATGCAGTAAATGATAAGTTGTTCAGCAAAACGACAAAAATATAATTGAGAAAAGCATAGTCACTAACATAACAACAATGGTCACCGACGCAGCAACAACAATCATCTCTACATGGAACAAATTCAAGATACTTGAATCAGTAGATTGTACAACAGATTGACATGTGTATCAAATTAAACTCTTTTTATATCTCGAGTTTGGCTATATAAACAAATAGTTGAGTATCCGTTGTTGTTAACAATGAACAAACAATAAAGTTTTTTTCTTCTCAAAATTTGATTTCTCTCAAAATTTATTTATGGTATTAGATTTAGGTTGATCAATGGAGGGAGCTTTTAGAGATCTATTTATGTACTTCGCTCACTATCACAGATTGCGTTACAGTGAAGCTCACAGAGAGAATTACATTCTCCGGAAATTGCAGTTGGAATCATTCCCTTTAGGTCAAGGTCTTTCAGGATTCGTTGATGGATCACAAAGATCTCCGAATACAACAATTCCAGTACAAAATCCAGAAGGAATTGAGTTGCAAGTGTCAAATCCATATATATTATCAAGCTTGGAGAAAGTCAAATTAAGTTATGAAATCTTGGATTCTTGGATCCTTCTCTGAAGAAATTCTGACTTTTGTTGTTGGATGTAATACATCTCATGATGCTTGGTATGCTTTATTTACTCACTTTAATTGCATCTCGACTTCATGATTGTTTGAACTCCAGCATAGGTTGCAGACTTTGTCTAAGGATAGTAAGTCTATGGAAGATTATCTTCGAGAAGTAAAGACTATATATGATTAACTGACTACTATTGGAAATCCTATGAGTGAAAAGATGAAAATCTTTGCTGCACTTCATGGTTTCAGTCGAGACTATGCTTCAATTGTTATGATTATCGAGAATACTATGCATACGTTTCCTGGTCCAAGCTTTGAGGATGTAGTGTCTCGTCTAAATGGTTTTAATGATAGGATTAAAGGATATGAAGTTGTAGCTACCAATGCTAATGCTCATATGGTCTTTCAAACAGATAGATCTAATCCTGGTCAATATAACAATAGAGGTAGAGGTCAAAACTCTTCTATGTATGGAAACCAGAGAAAGGATCGTCTTCCTGAACTCGAGGATGTGGATTTCATCAACAATTTGTCTCTTCATCCAATTATGAAGCTAATAATAGACCAGTTTGTCAAATATGTGGAAAAGTTGGTCATCAAGCTTTAAAATGTTGGCACAGGTTTGATAACAGTTATCAACATGAAGATCCACCTCCTGTATTAAACACAATGAAGATTAGAGAGGTAACTAATCATTCAGATCAAGAATGGTACGCAGACACAGGAGCTTCAACACATGTTACAAACTCTCTGAATCATTTGCAGCTGGCTCAACCACATTATGGAAATGATGGTGTTATGGTTAGTGATGGAAATTTCTTGCCAATTACTCACATAAGATCAGCATACTTACCTTCGACCTGAGGTAAGTTACCTCTTACTGATATACTTGTTTGCCCCGACATTGCCAAATCTCTGTTGTCTGTTTTGAAGCTTACAACAGATTATCCATGTATGTTTGAGTTTGATTCTGATGGGGGAATATATAAAGGACAAGCAAACAAGGGAGTTGCTGACAAAGGGAAGAAAACTTAATGGATTGTATTGTCTGGAAAATCATAAATCTAAGGTGTTCATCTCTGTAAGACATAATGTTACTGCTGATGAATTTTGGCATATGTGCCTTAGACATCCAAATTTAAAGATTCTTCAGATGCTGTCACAAAGAAAGGAGATCATCATAAACAAGTCTACTAACAGAGTATCTGAGTCATAATTCTAAATAAAAGTTGCAGTTTACCTTTTTCTTCGTCTTTTTACTACCTCCACACATTTAGAAAGGATTCATTATGATTTGTGGAGTCCTTTATCCATTTTATCTATGCAAGGTTTTTGATATTATGTTGTGTTCATTGATAACTACTCTCGGTTTTGCTGGTTCTATACATTGAAGCAGAAATCAGATTTCTATCATACTTTTCTAATGTTTCAAAACTTAGTTGAGAACAAGTTTTCTTCCAAAAACTTTCAATGTGATGGAGGAGGAGAGTTTGGAAGTACAAAGTTTTTGAATCATTTAAGTAATTCAGGTATTCAAAAATACATTTCATGTCCTTATACACCTTAGAAAAATGGTTTAGCTGAGAGAAAGCACAGACGTATAACTGAATTGAGTTTAGCTATGATGTTTCAAAGCAAAGTTCCACAATTTTGGGTAGAAGCTTTCTTCACTACACGTTTTCTCAACAATATATTACCTTTATCGGTTTTGGAAGATAATAAGAGTCCTTATGAAGTGTTATATCACACGGTTCCTTCTTATTCAGCACTTTGTGCTTTTGGTTGTGCATGCTTCCAAATGCTCAGACCATACACAGAGGACAAATTTGATCCACAATCTTTACAATGTGTTTTTAGGTTATAATGAGAAATATAAGGGATAAAGATTCTTATATCCTCCTACTGATCGAATCCATATTAGTAAACATGTGGTTTTTGATGAGTTACATTTTCCTTTTGCAGACACATAGATAAAGCTTCAAACTCAAGCAGTCACTCCACTTATTAAAGCTTGGCAGCACAATTTTATTTCATCTGATAGTACAACTACGACTCAATCAATAGATTATATGTAACACCCTAAACTCGCAATTCTCAATTTCTACACAATTTTTAGTAAAGTCTTGGGCGGATCTTACACTTANAAGTCCATATTTCACTAAGTCAAAATTTCGATTTCTAAAAGAAAAGTGACAAGCCCAACATTCAAAACTAATGACGCTTCCATTTATTAAAATCCAAATCGAAGTTCAAAACACAATTCAACT
>OVBA01003653.1:0-26886 GCA_900406435.1 Lepidium aucheri | reverse complement strand
AAGAATGGTGGCTTCTTGATACACTCGGACACACTTCTGATCAAGGGGAATTCTCACGAGATCACTTGGTGTGGTTTATTCGTTTGAACAAAGCGACTAAGCTTCCAACGGCTAGGTTTTCTAAGTAGAAGAAAGTTCGATCTTTATTGATGATAATTAAAAAAAATACACGGCTGCAAGGGGACCTTATATAATGTTTCTATCAGCTAGCCCTAAAGGGCCGACTCAAAGCAAAAGAAACATTAAAAAAAACAAAGATGGGTCGCAGTCCAACAACAAGCAAACAAGAAACAAATAATGCGGAAACTAACTTAGTGTTCGGATGGTCTTGCTTCACAAGCTGAAGCCTTGACCTTTATTAAACCAAATTTAAAAGGCCTATGGACTCTAAGAGGCTGGAGCCATTGGGCTTGATGGACCTGCAAAGACATTCATAATGAAAATAAAACATACCTTGTTGGACCGAATGAAAGGCCAGGCCTTGTTGGTTGCTTGTAGCTCAAGTCTTGACAGTTCTTGGTCCTCTTGCTCAGCTTCTTGAATGTCTTGAAGGTCTTGAAGGTCTTGAATGTCTTGGCCTTGGTCTTGGTCCGAGTCCCTTGTCTTCTTCTTCGCACTTCTTGAAAATACTTCAATATGGCTCTTATCAATTTTGGTGCGGTTTGGTGTAGAAACTTCCTCTTCCTTGCTTACCACTTCAGCCACAATTTCTCCTAGTTTCTCCCTCATCTACGTGCTATAGCTCTAGTCATAGGTCTGTTTGGTTTTATTGGCTTGATGTCCTCATCATTAGGAAAAGTAGGGAATTCGAACCAGGAAACTATTCAGGCAACATTCATTCAACAAACTTGACTAAAACATTAATTAATAACTAATCCACTACCATGGTATCAATTACTATATACAGCAACCTAGTGATCTTAACTATCGTTGGTACCAAGAGGCTAATATGCATTATCGATCAGGTCTGATAAGTCCACAATCAACCTTAATATCAGCTATCGCAGTTAAAGATTGATTGCTCACCTAAGGAGGATCCAATTTCTAACAAGCTTTTGGAATGTTATGTAATCTAAGATTATAGTTTAGTTAGCTACTCTAATCTAAGCATTAAGAGTATCGATTAGGTGAAGAACACATCAAGAAATTCCTATTTGTTCCTAATTCATCAATTCCCTACAACCCTAGAAAATCCGAAACTTGATTGAGGAACTACTCAGACATGGTGAAGAAGATCATTTTGCAAAACATAATGAAAAGCATAAAAGTAAATTGTATTGAAATAAGAGGGTTTAGAATTCTTCTCCAATTGTGTAAGGATGGAAATCTCTCTCCCAAAAACTCAAATACAGAATGTTCTCACGTAATAATCATTCTTCTAAAATATAATGAAAATTGGCCTTATATGGGTCCTAAAAACGCAGGTGCAAAATAGGAAAAAATAGTTTTTCTCCTTGTCAGCTTCGATGATCGATCGATCAAGGGCGTCGATCGATCGATCAGGTTAAATGTTTGATCTCCAAAAGGTATTGGTCAATCAACAGATCGAGCACATCTCTTACTGAACATTGAGGATCGATCGATCAAGTATGTGGATTGATCGATCGCTTCTTTATGGCTGAAAATCCAAAAACTGCTCTAATTCATCCTTGACCAAGCTTTGAGGGCATAATCCGAATTTAACTTGTTTTTCACCTGAAAAGACACTACAAAGCAAAAAACTATTATGAAAACATGTGAATTAATGAGCTTAAAACCGATAAAAATGAGGTATATCAAAAGTTAACACTTTATCTTCATTTTCTTTGTAACAATTTTTATCTTTGAGTTCATGGGCAGTTGATATTTGGAAATCAGAGTAGAAAGGTGTCGCTTCAGCCTCCAAAAGTCCAATCCGATTGCTTTCCTCTTGCAGTTTCCAAACTTAGGTGCTCCTCTCAAACTTGTTGTAGTTGGATTTCTTTGTCTAAGAACTCTACCTTTGACTCCAAATTCTCATTCAACGTGTCAAGTTTGCGATTCTCCTCCTCCTGTCTTCCAGCAATATCAGATTATTCATAATAATCCTTAATTCTTCACATTCTTTCTTCAGCTCCTCAACTTTGTTCTTCATTTTAATCGTGCGTGGCGTTCGGCATATGCTCTGCCTCTAGGATCTCCAAACATTTTGACTTCATTACACACATGATGTTTCAAGATTCCGTTCAAAAGTTTTCTTCTTCCAGGCCTTCATGTGACTTCTCCACCATCTTTTAAGACCTTGACTTTCTTCCTTTTCACATTTCAACTTTTCTTCCGGTGTACAACTTTCTGTGTTTCAGGCCCCACCAATATCTTGAAAACTTCTTAGAGAGTGTGTGTGTGTCGATGTGATTTTTGTTCGTGTGTTGGAATATGAATAAGCCTCTCAAGAAGAATACCCATAAAAGAACTTCAGTTTCCAAATCCAGACTCGAAGTAACAAATCATGATACTTCCTTTGCTTCACCGCGTGGCACTGGGGTGGGAATACAAACAATGCAGGCTGATTCAAACAATGCACTAGAGTTCCCGGATGCTACTATGAGGTAAACTCATGAACAACATCTTCTATTACTTATCTTCAATGTCTTCTTATAAATGAGGACAGTCTCTAAAAGAGTTTTTCTTTTGGTGTTTGCTGTGAATTCTAGGATGTTTCACTCTTCCATTGTAGTGTAAGAAGACGCTCCTTGGACATCCAAATGCCGGGAAATAAGCAGACATTGAATGAGAACAATGCTGAAGTTAGTGAATCCTCATCAAGATGGTTTTTACCGCGTATTGATGTTCATCTAAATCCCATTGTAACGTCCTCAAAGGAGAAGACGTTAGTTTATTTCCATGAAAACACCTACTCTGTGTAGATTCCTTTTACTTCCGTCTTTATAACTGTTGGCATGACAAACACACAGGTCTAATTTAATTTCTCGAAGTGGCAAGTCATGTAAGCGATGCAACTGCAAATTGTCCAAGTGTTTGAAACTGTAAGCTCCAAGTTCCACTTCTTTGATCTTTTGGCTATAAAAACGTGGTTTGTTTTGAGTCTCTTTGATGTTTTTGCGCACTTACTGTGAATGCTTTGGTGCTGGACTCTATTGCATAGAGCGTTGTTCATGTGTAGAGTGCTTCAACAAACCTATTCATGAAGATACGTTTTGGCTACTCGCAAACAGATTGAGTCTCGGAATCCACTTGCATTTGCTCCTAAAGTCATTAGGGGCTCGACTCTAGATACCAGGGTAAGATCTTTTTCCCCATCTTCTTTATTTCTCTTTATTATGCAATTCCTTGTGAGGTAAATTCCGGAACAATATCTCTGCTAGTTATCTTCAGTGTCTTCCTATAAATGATCATTTTCTCTGAAAGAATTGTACTTCTGGTGCTTGCTTTTTGTATACTAAAGTTTTCACTCTTGCATCGCCGTATAGGACGACACTGTCTAGATTTTGAGATGTCCGGCCATAACCAGATATTGAGTGAGAATAACATTGCGGTTTTTGAATCCTCGTCCAGATGTGTTGTACCGAGTATCGATCTTCATATCAATGGAATTGCAATGTCGCCAAACGACTTTAAAACCAATGTCACTCATGATTATTTGTGTTCTGGGAAGATGGAAGTGCGTTTACAAGGCTCCATCGCAAAATTGCAAGAAACTTTGTTCCAACATGTTAGGAAATGGAATATGTCATGTGTCTGTATAATGGAATATTTCCATAAGTAAGATTGGTGAATATTGTGTGAATCAGGGTTTGTCTATTCACACGATGATGCCTGTATAAATGTGTTTGTCATTGTGAATAGAAGCAAAACAGAATTCTCAAACACTTGTCTTTCTTGAAATTCACATGGTATCGGAGCCAGTGAAATCGATCGAGTGAAACTGTTTGGGAATTCATGAGTGAAACAAAGTCTTCTGCTGACAACTCGTCATTGTCTGTGTATCATCTCTCTGCGTCAGACAATCCTGGTGTGTCGATCTCTCACATCATGTTTACAGGAGACAACTATGCGGAGTGATTGTCTGAGTTCAAAAACATACTTTGTGCGAAATGATGCCTGATGAAAGTAAGAAACCTATAAAAGCCGAGTTGTGGCAAACTATAGACCCCATGGTGGTTGGGTGGATTTGTGCATCCATCGCACCAGCTATTCCTTCTACAGTGCCATTTACATAGAACGCTTGTCAAATGTGGAACGGTTTAAAGCAATATTTCTCGGTGAGAAACGCTGTTTGTTTGTACCAGTTGAAGGTTGAACTTATTGCGTGTCTGCAAAGGTGGTTCAACAAGTAATAGAGTACTTTGGCAGATTTTCAAAGATGTGGGAAGAGTTGCTCGGGTACAAGCCAATTCCTAGTTGTACGTGTAAGGCTTCTGATGTGTTTGTGAAGGGCTATGAAGAGGAGAAAGTGCACCAGTTTCTCATGGGTTTGGACAGTGTTCGCTTTGGGAATATTTGCACAAGTATCATAGGTCAAGATCCTCTTCCTGATCTCAACTCAGTGTATCAGCATGTGATACAAGAAGAAAGGCGGTTGAATCAAAGAAGGAGATTGTTGGCTTGTGGTAAGAACAGAGTCAAGTGTTGGACACTTGTCGGTTATGAGCGGTGTAATAGCTGCAGTTACACGCAACAAAAACCATGTGGTGTACGATCATTGTGGTGGAACAAGATATGAAAAACGTGACTGTTGGGAAGTGGTTGGCTTTCCAGAGTGGTATTCTAAATACACTCAGAATAGAGGACAAGGTAGTGGAAGAGGGGGAGACACGGGTCATGGACGTGGGCGATCTTATCCACCTCGTGTCAATGATGTTCAAGCAACATAACTGGCTGCAATTCCTACTCTAACCGCTGAACAGTGGGCATCTTTGACAGCTTTGCTGACAAAATAGACACCACAATCAATCCCAGAAGAATTGATTGTTAATGTGCAAACAGGTGAAGTTATCCTTGACACAGGTGCCTCGCACCATATGACAGGAGACATAAGTCTGCTTCATAGTGTTCAGGGCTTTGTGTTATATCATGTGAGCGTTGCTGATGGTAGCCATGTAATGGCAACTAAGAGTGGTCATTTGTGTATATCCGAGAAAATTACTTTGTTTGACGTCCTGTTTGTACCGAAATTGAATTGCATATTGTTGTTTATTGCCAAGCTACTTAAACAGACTAGTTGATTTGCTATGTTTTTTTGATACGTTGTGTGTTTTACAGGACCATTTTACGAGGACCCTGATTGGAGCATGTGAAGAATGAGGTTGTGTGTATGTTTATCAAGATGTGATAATAACGCAAAGTTATAGAGTGCAAGCTGCTGAAGATCAAGCTGCTCTGTGGCATCGTCGGTTGGGACATCCTTCTTAAAGTGTTTTGAGATATTTAAGTTTTGTTTCCAATGTTCCAAGTAATCCAGAGATATTTGGTGGTTGTGATATTTGTTTTAAGTCCAAGCAAACGCGTTGTAGCTTTGATGATAGTTCTAATAAAGCATCTACTCCATTTGATTTGATACATTGTGATCTTTCGGGGCCTTATCGTGTTCCTTCTTGGTGTGGTGCTGTGTACTTTCTCACCATTGTAGATGATTTTTCAAGAGCTGTCTGGGTGTACTTGCTCCTTGAAAAAAGTGAAGTTTGGATTTTTCTTCGTGACTTTTGTTCGATGGTGCAACGACAATATCAAAAACTTTTGAAGAAACTTTATAGTTATAACGAAACAGATTTGATTGCATCGTGTGATGCACCTATAGACTCAAGGGGGAGTTTGGATGTGTCTGCACCTGTTATGGTGGAGCCTACGTCAACTACAGAAGTCGTGCTGCCTATTGTGAATGTGCCTGAAACACAATAGCCTGAAATAGTGCATGTTCGAACAAAAACGGTAATAGAACAGTCTGACTCAGTGCATGTTCCAATAGAAACTGTAACAGAGCAACCTGAACAAGAGCATGTTATGTCAACTTCAGTAAACAACCATTGAGCAGAGGTCAACGTAAAAGAATCCATCTATCTGTCTCCAAGACTACATCACATATAACTCTTGTTGTAGTCCTGATCAAACAAGCACATCTCTTTGTGGTTCCTCATCATCGTCCTCTTCATCATTTCAAGGTAAGACACCGTATCCTATAGAAATCTATGTAACTAATGTTGTGTTTTCCGAGAAACACCAAGCCTTTCTTGCAGTTGGTTCGCTTGAAGTTGCACGAACATGGGACGTTACAATGCTGCCTGAAGGAAAAAAACAGCCATTGGTAGTCAGTGGGTTTACAAGATTAAATGCAATGCTGGTGGGACTGTCGAAAGGTACAAAGCTCGATTTGTGTGTTGTGGCAATCACCAAGTCAAAGAGGAGGATTATGACGAGACGTTTGCACCAGTAGTGAAGATGACCACAGTACGTGCTTTGCTTGATGTTGCAGTTAACATAGGATGGGAGGTTCACCAAATGGACATGCACAATGCGTTCGTCCATGGTGATCTCAAGGAAGAAGTTTATATGAAGTTGCCACCTAGTTTCAAGTGTGATGATCCAACAAAATTTTACCATCTGCGCAAGTCTCTGTACGGACTGAAACAAGCCCCAAGGTGTTGGTTCGCTACGCTGTCTTCTGCCCTCACAAAGTTTGGGTTTGTTCAGTCATACTCAGACTATTCTCTTTTTACATACATCAAGGGTGAAAAGAGTATTCATGTGCTCATCTATGTAGCTGATCTTGTGGTTGCTGGGAAAGACCTTGATATGTTGACTAAGTTCAAGGCATATTTGAGCGAATGTTTCCACATGAAGGATCTTGGAAAACTCAATATTTCCTTGGTATTGAAATTTCTCGTGGTCCTAATGGTATGTTTCTCTCACAACGAAAGTACTCACTTGACATTGTTGTTGAAGCTGGTCTTCTTGGAGCCAAACCAATTTTGACTCTTATTGAACAAAATCATAAGCTTATGTCTGATGATGGACCTGTTTGTATGGATCCTGCTGGGTTCAGATGTGTGATTGGACGTCTAGTGTATCTTACTATCACAAGATTTGAACTGTGTTATGCAGTGCATGTTTTGTCTCAAGTCATGCACGAGCCACGTGTAGCTCATTGGCAAGCTGCTATGAGAGTGATCCGTTACTTGAAGGGGTGTCCTGGTCAAAGTATTCTACTCAAAGCGATAGTGATTTGCATGTACGCACATTTTGTGATTCAAATTGGGCTACTTGTCCTTGAACTCGTCGGGCTTTGTCTGCTTAGGTTGTTTTGTTAGGTACCTCACTTTTGTCTTGGAAAACAAAAAAACATGACACAGTGTCTCATTCTTCTGCTGAAATAGAGTATAGAGCGATGGATGACGCTTCACATGAACTGAAGTGGGTTAAACGTCTGTTAGCTAATCTTGGAGTCACACATGATGCGCCAATGGAGCTCCATTGTGATAGCAAATCTGCGTTACACATTGCTGCTAATCCTGTGTTTCACGAACGTACGAAACACATTGAGGCTGACTGTCACAGTGTACGTGACGCAGTACAAGATCGTCTAATTGTTGCACAACATGTTAGCACAAAGGAACAACCAGTAGATCTTCTCACCAAAGTGTTGGGTAGTTCAAGCTTTAGTCATTTGTTGTCCAAGTTAAGAGTGTGTGATTTACACGCTCTAACTTGAGAGGGAGTGTTAGGAAATATAATATGTCATGTGTCTTTATAATGGAATATTTTCATAGGTAAGATTGATGAATATTGTGTGAATTAGGATTTGTATATTGACATGATGCCTGTATAAATGTTTGTGTCATTGTAAATAAAAGCAACACAGAATCCCAAACACTTGTCTTTCTCAAAGTTCCAAAACAGAAAATGAAACCCGGCAAAGTGCCAATCAAGATATTCCTGTTGAACCAGCTTTGCAAGAGTTATATTTGGGCATCCCAAAGAATAAGAGGCAATTCTGTTGCATTTTAGATAAACTGTTATTTCTGTCTTTATAACTATTTGCATGGTAAACACACAGGGTTAAGTTGAATTCTGGAAAAAGCCAGTCATGTAAACTGCAAAATGTCCAAGAGTTTGAAACTGTAAGCATGAAGTTCCACTTCTTTGATCTTTTGGCTATGTTTTGAGTCTCTTGTTGTTTCTTTTGTGCTGGACTCTATTGCATAGAGCCATGTTCATGTGTAGACTGCTTCAACAAACCTATTCATGAAGATACTGTTTTGGCTACTCGCAAACAGATTGAGTCTCGGAACCCACTTGCATGAGCTCCTAAAGTCATTAGAAGCTCTGATTCAGCTCTAGAAACCGGGGTACATCGTTTTCCCCATTCCTTTTATTCCTCTTTACCATACATTTATCCTTTTAGAAGGAATAATAAAATTGTAATGACACACAGGATGATTCAAACAAAACTCCACCCTCAGCACGTCATATACGTGGCTGCAACTGCGGGAAATCAAAGTGCCTGCAGAGATACTGCGAGTGATATCAGGTGTTTGACTTTCCATCACCGATATATATCCAATGGGTCTATGTGGTTGATTTCCTTGTCTGATTCCTAAAATATGGACTGACGTTTCTTTAAAGGGTAGATTGGGTTGTTCCATAGAATGTAGATGTGAAGGATGTAAGAACATATTTGGCCGCAAAGATGGTTAGCTTTCTCTGCTTCAGAGTTTTCATCACTATTTATGTCAAGTTCCTCTTCTGATCTGATTCTACTTGAAATGTCTTCTTAGGGCCATCCATTGCTGACTTGGAAGCCAAATGATAGACCACAAAGAGGAGCTGCCAATGGCTTATTGGCTACTTAGTATGAAAGTCAATCAATTGTAAATAGATTAAGATGATATATATGGCAGTCTGTACATAGATTTGAGGTGGGAAGAAAGTAATTTGGTCGTGGTCTGCGAACAGAGAGCCTGGCTCTGTGAGGAAACCAGTGCAAAGTTGTACGTTTGAGTTGTTAATAATAAAGATTGAGTTACTTGGCAAACGGTAACTAACACCAAACAAGAGGATGAAAACGAAACATCTGAGAAAAGCGTAATAGCCAAGGAGGCGAGTTCTGCTCTACATACGACACCAACGCCGATTTACAGGTAAAATATCAAATCTTCAAGGACTTCCGATGTGAGTCTATATCACCTAAAATACCTGAAGTTTCTGTTTTCTGTTTTGATTTTTCAGACAACAACAAATGGTTCGACTACCTTTCTCATCATCTAAGAACAAGGTGCCTCCTTCACATCCTAAAGGTGGATCTTCGTCAATATTCAAGAAAACCGGACATTAGTTTGCCTGAATCCTGGATTGGGAAGTCACACAAGACAATCGCAGATGATGGTTCTGAAGAAATGCCTCAGATCAAGAGTGTCTCGCCCAACAGAAAGAGAGTCTCTCAACCTCATCTGGACTATTCTAGCTCGGGTCGATCTTACGGAGATGTAATAAAAGTCAACTTCTAGTTGGTAGTAACATAGCACAGTTTTAAGTCTGTAGTATAGCAACAAAGTCAATCCATCATGTTCTTCACAACAAAAACCAAACATTCTTTGTGATGTAGACGTTTCTTCTTAGGTAGCTCTGGTCCACTGGACTAGATCATATCGATACCTAGTGTTTCCTCTGTCTCCTCGCACTGAAAATCCGGGTTGCTGAATCTGCCATGTTTCTCATTCCATCCCAGCTCTAGCTTTATTTTAAAATACGTCTTAGGCTAGCTGTTACAATATTGCAGAAATCATTCCATACAATACTTCTAGAGTCAATTCAATTAAGATCTTCACGGTACCCTATAGAAGACGAGGAGATCTATTTACTTACGAACCACCCTACTCATCGTTAGCGGAAGATCTTATACATCCGCAGAACCGATTTTTCTTCTTTCTGGCAGTCCTTTTCCGGCCCTTGTGAATAATGTCTCTCAAAAGAATCACTGTTCTACTCTCTGACAACTTGCTTCCTTTGCTTTTGGCTCTGTCTTCAAGCTTCAGCAATGCTTTCGCAATGTTCTGCATCTTATTCTGCAACTGCTCTATCTTATCGGACCCGTTTCTTGACTTCTCTATAACCACCTTTCTGTATATATCTCTGTCATCTGCAGTCTCCTCAATTTCCTTTGAAAGAATCTCGTTTGTGTTAACCAGCTGCAAGACAGCTTCTTCCGTTTCTGTCAACTGTCTCTTTACTATAACCAAATCACCATTGCTAATCATGCCTTGTTTCTCATTCATCTCCAGATTACTTTTCAGATCTGTTAGGCTGATCCGGAGAGTTGACAGTTTCCTTGAATCTGACAAAAGTCTCTCCAGAATCGTTGCCGTGTCTTCGATGTTTCTAGACAACTCTAGCTTGTCAACCACTTTCTCAGATTCTATAGAGTGACTCTGGCTTTGGTGATGGAAATGAGAGTTCAATGGCCTCTTCGGTTCGTTACTGTTGATGAAAAACTTTACGCTGGTCTCTGATTTAGCAGATTCTTCCCAAACCTCAAACATCTGGCCACTGGAACTATGACTAGTTCCCTGGCTTCTGCCATAGAACAGAGAGTCTGCAACATGATCACAAGAAATATCGTTCCCCAAGATATCATTTTCCACCTCGGTCATCTCAGATTTCGATCTTGGCTGTCTAGAGTCACCAGAAGAGACATTGTCCTTCAATTGTATCTTTTCAGCCTTCCTGCGGTCTCTGCTTCTGTGGGAGGAAGCTCTTTGAGTTCTCTGGCTTACAAGTCTATCAATTTCTTCAAAATCTGATCCTTCGAAGGTCTTTATACTTGGTTTTCTTTCCTTCAGAATCACAGTTCCATCCTCTGGGTTGGTGGTACTGCTACTTTCTTCAGGATCTTGACAGACAACTTCTTCCAAATGGACACCCTGAAGAAATTGGAAAGGTTTAGAGTACATGAAAACGGAGAAAGATGATTTTATCATTTGAATTAGAAGTGTGAAAAAGAATACCTCTCTTTCTTGATAGGCTGGTGCAGCATAATTCGTTAAAGTTCGAGTACTTCTATTAACAAATTTTACGTTGTCTGCCAAAGATGCTATAACAGGATCAGACGCTGACAATTGATTCTTCAGCGCAGTCACTTGAGACTCCACAAAGCCAACTGTTTCTTTCATCTTTTTTTTCTTCATCATCTTCGTAACATATTCATCTTTAAGATTTTCACAAACTTCAGTGAGTTCATTAACTTTTGTCTCAAGAATGAGTTCACGGGCAGTTGAGATTTGAAGATCAAAGTAGAAAGAAGTCGCTTCAGCTTCCCACAGTCCAATCTCATTACTTTTCTCTTGTAGTTCCAAACTCAGGTACTTCTCTCGAACATGTTGTAGTTGGATTTCTTTGTGTAACAACTCTACCTCTGACTCCAAATTCTCATTCAAAGTGTCAAGTTTGCGAATCTCCTCCTCCTGTCTTCCAGCAAGATCCAACTGTTCGGAAATCTTCCTCTCTAAATTTCTCCTCATTCGTCTTGATTCATCACATTCTTTCTTCAGCTCCTCAACTTCTTTACGTAGGCCTTCATTTGCATCGTGTGTGGCTTTAAGCATATGCTCTGCCACTAGGATCTCCATTTCTTTATGTTCCAAGATTTCGTCTACATTAGACACCTGACGTTTCAAGAGTCCATTTAAGAAGTTATCTTCGTCAAGGCCTTCCTGTAATCTTTCCAGCATCATTTTAAGACCTCGACTTTCTTCCTCTTTACTTTTCAACTTCTCTTCCAAAGTCTCAACCTTGTGCTTCAGGCCCATATTAATATCTTGGAAACTGCTTACAGTTTCAGCAAAATCCTCGACCTCATCAGCCATTTCAGATCCAAAGGACTTGTAAACCACACACATGTTACTCAAAGCAACAGCTTCCTGAAGAAGTGCGTCATTTTCTTCCTCAACTACACACATTCCATCTTTAAGTTCTGAGAATTTCAGAAGCACAGTTTTGTTATCATTGAGTATATTAAAATAATCTTGCTGCAAAACCATGTGTGACGCATGCAAACTCTCAAACTTTAAATTCTCCATTTGCATTTCAGATCTTAGCTCTAGTTCTTTTTGCTCTCTTTTGATCAGTTTTGATTTCAACAACCGGTTCGCCTCCACCAGTTCGTGCTTGTCCTTTTCCAGCATTCCACACTGTTTTATTATAGTCTTTAGATCATTTTCAAGGATGTTTTTCTCTGATTCATGCACCAAACCATCAGATTGGAATTGTCCAAGCAGAGATAAGAGCACCGAGTTCTCAACGACAAGCCTTTGCGTCTCATATTCAGCGGTGGAAAGTGAACATTTGAGGCCATTAATCTCTCTCAAAACACGTGAAACTGAAAGTTGATCTTTCGTAATCTTCTGTTCTGGAGTCTTACAGTCTGCTTCAACTTTAAGTGCCTTTACTACTTGATAGATTGCACTCCTCAAGCTATCAATCTCATCCAGTAAGATTTCTGCTTCCATCTGCTGCTCAAGATTCTCACTTTCGAGTTCAGAAATGTGTTTCTCTGAAAATTCTGACGTCTCTACATACTTTTCACAGTCAATCAGGAGGGAGAAATTCTTCTGCTCCAGATCTTCCACAAGCTTTTGCAAGATGAAGATCTCGACTTGTTTGTTTACAACTCTGTCAAGTTCTTCTTCATATTCTCTTTTCCTCGAACGACACTCTTCTCGAAGAAAGCTCACATTCTTCTGAAGATCTTCTAATCTGCTTTCAGTCAATCGTTTATATTTAGCATGCTCTTCGTTTTTAGTGGCAAGCGCGATCTGCAACTCTTCTACTTGATGATTTTTGAGTTTATTATCGCACTGTGTATCGGCATATTTTACTTCCAGTTCTGTAAACTTCTTCTCCAAGACTCCTAGCTTTTCCTCAACCTTATACAATTGAGAGACAAGATATTCTTTTTCCTTTATAAGCTCAGACTTATCACTTTTAAGCAACTGGAAGAAATCCTCAAAGCACTTTGACTTGTCTCTGAGACTCTCAAGTTCAATGTTTGCAACAGAACGAGATCTTTCCAAAAAAGAGTTCTTTTCTAAGAGCGTCTGCATATTCGCAGTCATGATCTGCAACTGGGAAAGCATGTTAGCTCTCTCGGCAGCAAGTTCAGATTTCTCTCCTCGTAAGGACTCGCATCTTTCTTGGAGATCAGTTGCTTTCTCCCTGGAACCATCTAGTTTGGTGTTTGATTCCACAAGCATTTTTTCCAGTTCAGCATTCCTCTTAAGAATGTTGTCCATTTCACACAGCTTTCCCGTAACAGCATCTTTATCATTTCTCTGACTAGTGTATAACTCGAGCAGCTTCAAGTTTTCATCTTGTAATTTCTTCACCGAGTAGGAAAAAGATTCAGGATGCAAACCTGCGAGTCTAACTTGGTCAATTAAATTTTGGTATCTCTTATTCATATTGTCAATATTACCCTTTATACAATGGAACTCTACTTGAAGGGCACTACTTTGGTTCATCTGTTTTGCAACTTCTTCCTCGAGCTTTTCTTTCATCTTCCTCAAGCAAGAGATCTCATTTTTCTGAATCTGCAAGGAGATCTTAGAAGATTCATTTAATTCGCTTAATTTGCGGTTTTGTTCTTTAACTGAGCTGATGTCACCTTCCAAGTTATGATTTCGAGTCTCCAGTTCTTGCAACATCTGAATTCTGCTTTGAAGTTTCAAAGAGAGAACCTTCTGTTCCTCTTGGGATTGAGAATGCAAACTCCCCAAATCTTTGAGGCTAACTCCAAGTTCTAAACACCGCAAGTGTTCTTCTTGCATTAGACTTTTAAGCTTCTCTATCTCGTTTTGCTTCTGGATAAGTTCTTGATCTTTAGCTGACATCTTGTGTGCTAGATTGTCTGCTTCTACTTTCAGATTTTGATGGGAGCTCTCCAAAAGAGCGCACTGTTCCTCCACGGTTTTTACCTTCGCAGCTCCAGCAAGAACTTCATTGCTCAGCCTTTGAGCATTTTCTTGAGCATGAGAAATTTCTCTCTCTAGATTTGATACTGTCTCCAAACACTGCTGATATCGAACACTCAAGTCTTCATTCACTTCATTCAACTTGAGAACTTCTTGTTTTAAACCTTTGATTTCATTTTCTGCTTGTTCAAGTTGCTCCCTGAAAATTCTAACACTCTCCTCAGAATGTCCAGTTTTCTTCTCTAAGGCAGATATCAACTCCAGACATTTATTGTACCGAGCCAATCCAGCCTCCTTCTCAGATTGCAGTCTAGAGAGCTCTTTCTTGAGACTCATGGTTTCACTTTCTGCTTCAAATGCTTGGTTAGTAAGCACTGCCGCATAATCTTGCTCTTTAGACACCGATGCTTCCAAAACAGCTATTCTCTCCATTGTTTTTTTGTATTGAAGAAGCCCAGTAGCCCTCTCTACTTCTAGGTTTGCAAGAGATTCCTTGAGTATTTTTGTCTCAATCTCAGCTTTGCAAGCACGTTCATTAAATTCTCTAACATCCTTTTGAGCATCGATGAGTTCCTTCTCGAATCTGGATAGTTTGTTCAAACTCCGCTGATATTGGACATTCAAAGCCTCCCTTTCAGTCTGAAGCTCAAGTAATGTTTTCTTCAAGCTTTCAACTTCAGTATCTGCTTCCTGAGCATCAGAAGTTGTAGATAATCCATTCAGCTGACTTAAAGTCCTTATACTTTTAGCACCATCCTCTCGCATGTCTTGTACATGAAGCTCGGATGAGGATGACGCAGAATCCTCAATCATGTTGACAGGATTCTGGTTAGGAAATGCCTCAACCATGGCTTTATGAGCATGGCGAAGCTCCACTGTTGTGTGATCATACCTCTCAGCTAAAGCACGATAAGCTCTGTATAGCTCTTCCACCAGTTTCATGAGCTCTGGACGTTTCTTGAAATACATGTCTGCCCTTCTTGCAAACGAATCTGCATCTGCTTCGATGAGCTTTATCATTGCCTTGACTTTGGAATCCATATCTGGTTTAGCAAAAACAAACATTTCCTGTTAGAATAACTAACATCTAAGAGTAACAAAATTTATCTGAACACACAAATCAAAAGTATTCGAACCGCACAACTTCCAAGACTCATAAAGGACACAAAGGAGCAGTCAAGAAGATATATAGAAGACCTGCAAGATTATCCTGTATCCATTTTGAGTTTTTAGGAATGTGACTATCCCACCACCAGGAGTATAATCGTCTGGATTCTGAAGGCGACAGATTGGCCATAAGAATGAATGTGAGAAGCTCAGAGAACGATTTGGGTCCTTATTCGAGTGAGGAAGTGCAAGATAAATGGTTCCACGCTAGAGCCAACTACTTGACCCCTATGGACCCCTCCTACTAGTATCCTAGTAACTAATTATTCTACAAAACTGAAACAAAGCACGCCTGTCAACAATCAAAGTAAATTGCATCAGATTTAAATTGTTTACCAATGCAAACAAACCTTTTCACTGTGGGTATATACCAATGACTATGGTGCCCTGATATGTAAGAATGGTTAAAACACTGGATCTTCCTGAACATAAAAACAACACAGTCTTCAAACAGACAAACGTAAAATAATCTTCAAACAAGAGATAGACAAAGAAACAAATATGGGTAAGCTTCAACCATTGTTTTAACTCTGTAGTACACTTGCATTCACCAAAAACTACACATCTTCAGCAGAAAATAGGAGAAAACATTTTTAAGGATAAATAAACAAGAAATCAGTTAATCGCAATAAAATAATCATCAAAGCACATTCAAAAATCGGGAGAATAGGGAAAGTTCCAGTTTCTTTTTCTGTCGTTTTGAATTATGAAACGATTAAGAACAGAGTATAATTGAACAAAATTAAGTTTGTAGGAATTGAAAACTGAAGACTTGACGAGAGAGCGATTGATTCGTCATCACCCACCATATCAAAACAAATAAACAAAGGAAGAAGTGCAAATAATAGAGACAGCTCAAGCGTTGGGAAGAAAACTATTGAAATTTCAATACACAATTAAAGCTTAAAATAGTCTTACTTGTTGATATGAAATTCCCAGAAAGATGAAAATGGGAAGCAAAAACAAAGCTTTCATTATAAATAATTATGTTACCGAAAGGCACTTTATCGGGATTCAGGAGACAAAACTGGAAATGGGTGCAAGCAACAGCGACGGAAGGATCAAAGAAAACGAGTTCTCTAAGCGTAATTTGAAGCCTTAAAAGGATCAAAGAACTTACCTTTAAAGAAATATATATACAGACAAAAGGTCAAAAACCCCAACTGCAAAAAAAAAAAAAAAAAACACTCTTGTTTCTTCTTCACTTTCAACCATCAATGGAGACACTCAACATTCTCTCTCTCTCGGAAATGATTATTATGATTGACACTTGCAGTAATATTCTTTTTTTTGTATTAATTAATAATTTTGGCTCTTTTCAGGCTCTACTATTTGTCGATACCTTTTCGGGTGTTCTTCGATCTCGCTGTCATTTCATTTGTAAGAAAAAATATATACTTTATTGGTAATCTGGTGTTTTCAACTAATTTATGGAATTTTCGTAATTTTTATTATTTTTTGTGTCGGTTAAGGAAATTATCTCAACTCTTCTTCACATAGTTCACTTATTGACCACCTTGGATGTGATTCTTTTGTTATACTTACTCAAATGTACATTTTTTTTTCTCGCAACAGCAAAATATGAATATGGGCCATTAAAGCTAGTCTATTAGTCAAATTTCTACCCAAATTTCGTAGGCAATAGAACTTGATTCCTGATTATACATATGCACATGCTTTTAGTAAATTTACCACCAGGTACTAGATTAAAGACCATTTGCACTCAAATTTACACGTAAACCCATTTTTTGGTGAATCGATATAATTTGATCTATAAAGTCCTTTTTTTTTAAGAATCATTAGTCAAATTTCTAACCACCTGATCGAAAAATTCGGTATACACAGTTAAACTTTTAAAATTATTAATTCTAATAAAAATATAATATATAATTAATTTATAGAATTATCAATTTAAATCTAAAATTGTTTTAATGTACAAAAGTACTAATTTATTGAAATTTGTAATTAGCATTATATTTATATATGTAAAAGTTTGCCGAGATTAATTAATGGGAATGTGAAAAGAAAATAGGATTATATTGTCGGTAATCTGTAAGGATTTAAATATAACGACTTTATATATCAAAGTAAATTTCGGACAATTTATACGCATTATGACATTTCTTCTCATCATCATAATATTCAACAATACGACAAATGTGTCCACACTAAATACAGTAATTTCAGTTAGTGAATACATCTTATCTTATGTATATTTATCTAAGGTTCATAACAACCCTAAGATATATGTTTAAAATAAGTTTTGTTACAAATTTTTATAAAAATTCAAAATTAATAAAAATTTAATAGAAAAAGTTCTTAAAACCTAAAATTTAATAAAAATATATTGGTTATTGATTCGGTTCTGATACGAGTTTGGAGTTGATTTTCCGGATACATAAATTTAGGACATATTCTGGTATTTTGTTGGGTTCGGTTAATCTAATTCAGTATTTTTATTTCTCGGATAAAGTTTGGTTCGGTATAGATCAAATTTGAATTTTGGTATTTTTATTTAAAAACTCAAAGTAAAATTAAAATTAATAGAAAGACTCTAATAAACTAAAACTTGGTTCTTGATTTGGTTTTGTTTAGGTTTGAGTTCGCTTTTCGGGTGCATAGATTTATGATCTATTAAGGTATTTTGTCGGGTTTGATTCTTTTAATTCGAATTGATTTTCGTTTAGGTTTCAAAATTCTAAAACAAAATATTCCAAAACATCAACACGGATCTAACAATCTAAATGAACACAATTTAAAAAACAATAAAACAAAATATTCTCGCATTATAACGCGGGTATAATCCTAGTAATAGTATAATGTGGTAGATATTGAAGATATATTATAGATATTATTCTAACTAACTTAGATTTAGTCATATCCTAGTTTTATTTGGTTTTATCACAAAGTCATTATGTTGTATAAATACCTTTCTCACAAATTAATCAATTCAAGTTGTTTTCTATACAAATCTACATGGTATCATAGCGATGATCAACGATTCTCTCTTTAAAAAATTTCCTTTAAAATATCTCTTTCTCCGATCAAGAAAATTGCGATAGTTTCGTTATGTTTGGGACTGAAATTACAGATTCGAAAGCTCCAAAGATCAAGTTGATCTCGCTGTGTCAGCAATCATCTTCAATCTAGGTTCTATGATTTCTTCTATAATCTTGAAAGGGGACAATTATATTGAATGCTCAGCTGAATTGTTTAATGCTCTTCAAGCTAAAAGGAAATTAAGATTAATCAATGGAAATTTAAATAAACTAGTACTTGGTGATCCTAATTATGAAAATTTGTTAACAGTTCATTCAATGTTTGTGGGTTGGATTAGGTCTTCGATCGAACATAGAGTTAGATCAACGGTGACCTATATCACTGAGGCTCATCAGCTTGGTCAGACTTAAAGAACCGATTCTCTATTAACAATCAGGATCGACTTCATCGGTTAAAATCGCAGTTAGCTACTTTTAAACAGGAAAGTCAGAGTGTGTTGCAATACTCTGGTAAATTCTCTGCTCTTTGGAAAGAATTGCAAAACTACCAACCAGTAATCTCGTGTACTTGTTCAGCTGCTACTGCGTTTGCTAAACCTAACAATGAGGAGAAAGTTCATCAATTTGTAATGGTTCTTGATGATTCTTGTTTTGGTTGTGTCTGTACCTCGATTATTAGCACTGATCCTTCACCTGATCATGCAGAAATATATGCCAAGAGTATTAGAGAAGAACAAAGTCTTGAATCCGTTAGATCTTGTGAAATACAGTAGAATGATATTGGATTTGTAACAAAAACTGACATTGACACCAATTCTTCTTGCCGTGATGATTCTATTTTGAAAGACAAAAACGTTTTGTGCGCTCATTGTGGTCGATCAAGCCATAAGAAAAATGATTGTTAGCAGTTTGTTGGTTTTCCATATTGGTGGGTTGAAAAGAATCAATGAGGAAAAGGTAGAGGAGGTCATGGAAATACAAGAGGAAGAGGAGGCCGTCGTGGTCAAGCTTTAGCAGCTCATGCCACCAGCTCAAATGCATCCAAGTTTCCCGATTTTACTCCAAAACAGTGAAATTAACTTACTCAAATAATTCAGGAAAAATCTTTTTATACCTCAAGTGACAAGCTTTCCTGTAAGACAGGATTTGGAGATCTGATTCTAGACACATGAGCCTTATATCACGTGACTGGAAATCTATCCTTTTTGATTGATTTGAAGTCAATTCCTACGTGTACAGTGGATTTTGCATATGGAAGTTGAACTATGGCTTTGAAAATGGGATTGAATACACTTATGGATTCACTGACATTGCATAATGTTCTTTATGTTCCAACATTAAACTGCAGCTTGGTTTCTGTTGCAAAGTTGTTAAAGCAAACAAGTTGTTTTGTTATGTTTACTGATACAGTGGGTCTATTGCGGGACCATTTCAAGAGGATTATGATTGGAAGGGGTGAAGAGCGTGATAGGGTCTATTATCTAACAAGCATCATCTCCGCAAAATGTCATCATCTGTCTGCTTCAATGGATCCAGTTTTATGGTACCAAAGATTGGGTCATCCTTTTCAGTTCTTCGAGATACATATTTGTTTCCTGCATCTTCTTTTATTCATGATACTTCTTGTGATATCTGTTATAAAGCTAAACAAACTCGATAAAGTTTCTCTGCCAGTATGACTAATGCAACATATTGTTTTTCATAAATTCACATGGATGTTTGGGGTCCCTATCATGTGTCTTCTACATATGGTGCAGTTAATTTTTTTAACAATAGTAGATAATTTTTACGTAGCATTATGGACTTATCTTCTACTCGAAAAATCTGAAGTGAAAATAGTACTTAAATAGTTCATTGCGTATGCATCAAAGCAATTTGGTAAACAAGTGAAAGTTATTCGTAGTGATAATGGGACAAAATTTATGTGTCTCTCATCTTTCTTGTGTGAGCAAGGAATCATCCATCAGACCTCTTGTGTCCCAACTCCGCAACAAAATAGCTGAGTCAAAAGCAAGCATAGGCACATCTTAAATGTAGCTCATGCCCTACTGTTTCAGTCCTCTTTACCAACAAAGTTTTGGAGAGAAGCAATTATGACGTCGGCAAATCTAATTAATAGAATCCATACATCTCTTCTCAAAGGTAAATCTACATACGAGATACTTCACGGGGAAAAGCATGATTATGCTTTACTCCGAGTCTTTGGATCCGATTGTTATACTCACCATCGCGATAGATCAAAAGACAAATTTAGTTCAAGAAGTTGTTTGTGTATTTTCATTGGATATTTTCATGGTCAAAAACGATGGAAGGTGTATGATCTTGAGAATCATGATATTTATATATCGAGGGATTTTATTTTTTGAGAAAATGTGTTTCCTTATAAAGAGTCTAACCCGAAAACTTCCCTATCTCAGCAACCTGCCGTTGATGTTACTGATTCAGATTGGTTACCAGACATTAACAATGACAGGGGAGTTCTCCTATATTTGATGGTGATGTTAGCTCTAATACTATTACAGAAAACATGGGGAATTCTACTTCATATCAAACTAGTGACGGCAATACACCTGCTATATCGTCGACTCCACTTCTTGCATTGATAGTGCATGCTTCCACAAGTTCAAAAGCATCAGAGGTACATGTGCCACACAATTCACCTCCTCTTGCTGATAATACAGTTTCACAATCTACAACAGAGGAACTTGATCGTGGACATCGAGTTAAAAATTCCAATGTTTGTCTGCAAAATTTTGTTACTTATAATGATTTGATAGACCCCCACCTTTTCCAAATCCACATCACATACCTCGACGGATCCAGGTACCAATTCCTATCAACTTACTAATTGTATAATTGATGCGTAATTCTTATCTCTTCATCGAGCTTTATTAAGTACCATTACTTCTGCTTTTGAGCCTAAGAATTTTTGTCACACTCATCCCAGAAAAGTATGTCGTCTATGTAAGTCATTTTATGGTCTTAAACAAGAACTACATTATTGGTTCAAAAAGCTCTCTCGTTTCGGATTTCTTCAAGAATATGAAGACTACTCATTTTTCTCGTACACTCGTAATAACATAGAAGTACGAATTCTAGTCTATGTTGATGACCTTGTCATTTGTGACAATGATCCGTATATGGTCCAAAAGTTTAAGGACTAAAGTTGATATTTCTCGATGAAAGACATCGTTCGACTGAAATATTTTTTTGGGATAGAAGTAAGTCATGGCCTGAAGGACTGTTCTTGTTTCAGCACAAATATGTCTTGGGTATCTTCGGCCAAACCTGCTCCTACTCCTCTTGAGACTAAACATAATCTTGCTATGGTTGATAGTCTGGATCTTGATGATCCGACTCCTTATCGACATCTTCTTGGAACACTAGGCGAGAACTGTGTTATCTGGTTCACATAATGTCACAATTTATGCAAAAGCCTAAGCAAGATCATTGGGATGCAGCTATTTGTATGGTTCGATATTTAAAGGAATCTCCGGGACAAGGAATTTTGTTACATGCTGATTTAAATTTATTATTGACTGTGTATTGTGATTCTGATTATGCGGCTTGTCCGTTAACTAGACGCTCTCTAAGCGCATTTATCGTCTTTCTAGGAGGCTCTCCCATTGCTTGAAAAACTAAGAAACAAGAAACGGTGTCAGACTCGTCAGCAGAAGCAGAGTATCGAGCAATGTCTGCAGCCTTACATGAGATAAAATGACTGCGCAACTTGTTAGATGTATTGGGTGCAAAAGAAATAACACCTACCCGACTATTCTGTGATAGTAAGGCAGCAATACATATCGCTCCAAATTCTTTTTCCATGAACATACGAAGCATATAGAAAAGATTGTCATGCAGTTCACAATAACTTCATCTTCGTGTTCTTCTCCAAAATAATTTAGATCTCTATAACTTGACTTATGAAACTTTATAAAATATTTTGGGTCTTTAGGTTTGTTTCATCTCCATGTTATATTTCTTTAGGTTTTATAAGTACCCTTATGAAAACTACGTAAAAAATTGTTTATACATTTTTTTAAGCTTTTATAAGTTCATTTATAAAAACTACATACATAAGTTTATTTATGAAATCCATATAAAATCTTATAAAATCAAAATATTGAATAGATTGTGTATTGATTATAAAGTGTTTATAAGATTTATTAACAACCTTTTAAATCCACTACAAAAAATGGGTATTGATAGCACTTTATAATAGCGTTGTTTTCCTAACTGCTATCATAAATAATTTGAAAATTTTTGTATCTATATCATAGCGTTTTTTCAATGCTAAGACTATAAATAGCGGAACGAAAAAATAAAATATGTTTGGAGAGAGAATATTTTTTACTTTAAAAAAATAGTCCACGTTTTTGTTACTGAAAATTTAATTTGTGCCAAAAGTCTAAAAGCATGCCAATTCCCCCTTTTCTTCTTTTGGGACAAAAATCAGAATTGAAACCTTAAATCAGATTTTCCAGAAATTGATCGTTTGTTCTCTGGTAACAGGAGAAATTATCTTCTTCAATCGGCTCATTGAGTGAAATATGAGTTTAATTCTGTCTTAGTTTTGAGTTCGTGACTGGTTGGTGTGAGGTTTGACGAAGACGAAGCACTGTGAAAGGTATTTCTCTTAACTTATGAAACCTATCGATTGATTCAACTTCTTTTGATGAAATTGAAGATCTATTCAACTTTTTTTTATGATTCTAGTTATTGATTTTGTTTTTTGCTTTGCAAGGGTAACAAAAGTTGTTTTGTTTTAGGTGAACAGTTCTCAAATTTTTCTAAGTTGTTGTAGAGGATTCGCAGAAAATTGTAAGTTATCAAAGTTTTGTTATCTAGTTAATCTCAATGTTTATTAGGTTAATTGTTGTTGTCTTCTAGGTTCTGTGATCTAAAATTAAGTTCTGTGAACTATGTTTTCTTTGTCGACACTTCTTGTCTCTAACCATTTCACTACTATAAAAACTGTTATTTTGGACAGGTTATAGTTTAAGGAATCCGTTATAAAACGTGATTTGGAATGAAAATGAGACAAAAAATGTTGTCTGGTACAGATTATCGCAAATAGGAATGTTGTCCCGAATTTGTCTATAACTCCGGACAACATACAGACAACAAATATTTTGGAAATAAATGGATTTATTCCAAACAAGTGAATAGAAATTGTCTGGAATTTTAATATGATTTGTAACGGACTTTTTTGTCTATAATATTTAGACAGTATTAGACTATGCATTTTTGTTTCTAATTTGAGACAAATTGTAACCAAAATGTATATACAGAAATAAAGCCCCATTCCACCATATATTGATTGTACGTTAAAATAATTTCATAATAATTTATTATTATATTTTGAGAATATAGAATAATTATGAAAAGAAATAATAAAAACGTAAAAGATTTAAAAACTTTTTATTCAGAATAGAAACGTTAGTATTTTACAACATAAAAGTCACATAGATAGAGTGTAAAATATATGTTAACACTTAACACAAAAAACAAAAGAAGACCGAGAGAGAGAACTACATTTGGTCTGGTTGTGTACCAAAGGTTGGGTTCATCTGCTTCATAAGCCCAACCATCTTCTACTGGCTTTCTAGAAGTTGGCATATAGGTTCCTTCATCGTTGCAATCTTAGCGGCTACAATTGGAGGGACTGATGGTGTTGAAGGCGGGGAATGAGCTGTTGAGACAAGGCTACCCAATCTGGAATGTCCCCCTCGAGGAGTGAGTGTTTCCTAAAACAATCAAGAAAGTCCAATCTACAACTTTAGCAACTGAACATGACAGAACAAAGTGTAAGATAAAGGTTTAGAAATCGTTATCTTACCTCTAACACCATTGCATTGATCTCCTCAGTAGTGAGTGTTGGCGGTTGTGTCGAAGTCCCTATTGTATTTGTGTTCTCGCATTGAGACATCTGAGTCAAGCGGTCAGACTTCATCTTCTTAACATTCTCTATAACTTCTGTAACAACTTTGTCTTGAATCTTTTTTGTCTGCTTGTTTGTGTGTGTTGCCTTTAGAAGGTCCAAGTAATCAGGTGGTACTCCATTGTTTTTTGCGGGCTGTTAAGTAGTAAAACCTGTTACAATTGATAACATAATCAGAAACATGTATTTGATATAGTCAAGAGTGTTGTACCAGCTCAAGCTCCACTCGTTTAAAGCTTTTAGAACCACAGTTGTGTACTGCCATGCCTTTACCCTTTCAATCACTTTTCCGATTCATGGACTTGATATGAGCCTCCAATGCTGTTTCAGGAAGAGCCCAATACATCTTTAATCCTTCCCAAACAGAAGGATTACATCCAATAGGACAAGTCTTTCCATTCTTCCATTTACGCTTCCACTCGCACATGTGTTTAGAGTAAGATTGTGCTGCAGCCTGGTTGAAGAGTTTTCGCACCAGAGAAGTATGCTCTGGCTTCCACGTGTAGTGTTGCTGCAAAGAAAGAAAATAGTGAGAAGAACTTAAAATCACATTTCAGATTAACTAACTATATTGCACGTACAGCAAAGGTGCGAAACCGTAAGTTTTTCTCTGCAGCTGTAAGTCATGAGTAACGAGGGCAAGGTCTATTGATGTGTTCATGTATCATAGTCAGAATTGCCTTCTTAATGCCAAGATCAGTTTTAAACCTCATAGAAACATAAAGAAGTAGTTAAAGGTTGCATAATTATTGAAATACTTATGAAGAAAGATAGGATATTACCATGATGCTCCATTTTCTAAGTACAGATCTAGTACTTTGTTATTCTCTCGGCCATGAGCAAGCAGCTCCTCCAGTGTCATATTGTTGGTCGCAGTTGAATATTGACTTTGAGGAGTTGTATTAGGTGTTGATTGAGGAGTTTGTCCACCCAAATGTACACCATCTCGAGGCTGTGTTCTAAGAAACTCTCTATAGAATCTGCAAATGAGAGAAGAAATAATCAGAGAGTCATTATGAAATCAAGATGAATAATATACATAATTGCTAGTGTTTTATGCATAGCAAAGACTTTCATATTCAAAGTACACTGAATACATATGTTAAGATACAAAACCATCAAAAATGTTGAATACAAAATCAACGATAGGCATTACTTTATCAGCTAAGTACAGGTTTTTATAATACTCATAAACTATTAACAACATAAAGGACAAACATTACTTTGAATAAACAATGAGTACTAAATAATTGAAAATATTGGTATCGATAAAAGTATAGAAATTTAATCATAAAGTAATCAAAGATTATACAATAATTTAAGATTTTGAAGAACCAAAACCTAGAATCTGCAGATTTCACATAAAGAAATGAAGTTGTGGGGACCGATTTTGGGTCCATTCATCAAGTTTAGGGTTTACAAACATGTAGGGACCTAAAGTGCGGAAACTAAATCACTTATTTGGGTGGGACAAAACCAAAAATGTCTCTACTTCTTGCAGAGTTGTTGTCAGATAATGATAGAAAATCAATCGATAAGGACAAAAATTTGAGGAATGAAATCGGAATCATAAACCAAAAAATGAAAGAATCTGAACAGAGCAAGATGATACAGCTCACGCAAGTGGGCCTTCATTGTGGTGGTCAGACTCTGGAGACGTCATAGGAGACAGCCGTGATTAACAGTTCAGGCGACGAGAAGACATAAATCGAGAGTTCAGAGATTCACAGTCGAGAGCAATTAGGCGGCTTGGGTTTAGTCTGGATAGTAATACCTGCTTCTTGACACGAGATGGTAGTAATATCTGTTTCTAGACAGATATTTTGTACCTTTTTGTCTGAAATAATAATGAAATAGAATTAATTTGGATAATATTAGGTCAATTTTATATTAGTCAAGATCTGTCTAAATTTTTAGACGGTTCTAGCATTATGTAGCAGATTTGTAACTCTACTATTTTGTAACTAATGTTATTCATTAATTTGAATAACAATACCATAGAAGAACAAAATTTATTGGGTATAAACACCAAATTTTATTATTTAAAAATATATATTGAATCGTTCTGAAGAAGTCATCTGATTACCACCGTTAGATGTTCTTTACTTTCATCTAACAGTTAAAGCGTAGTCAATATAATAGAGTGTCAATCCAACAGAAAGATTCCTGACTTGATAAGATGATATAAACAAACAGCTAGATGGACTAGGAGAAAGATCAACGGTTTGGGTGTTAACTGTAAAATTCTTTTATATATTGTGCATCTTCCTTAGGCAAGTACCAACATAAAGAAAAATTGTGTTTTCTTCCTATTGATATTGTTTCCGATATTGTGCATCATGTGGGAGAAGGAGGGTTTCGAGAGTTGAAGCCTTTTCTTCTTGCTGGTCCCGATTTCAAGAAGATAATTGATTCTGCAGAAATCCTACGCCTTGTAGACATTGATTAGTTCATCTTCGTGCCACAACTTGGTGAACCAGAATCAGCTTACCGACCATTTATTAATCGATGCCTCGATGTTGGTCACCTAACTGCTCAGTATGTTGTTGGTTTACGAATCCTAGCAACAAGTGGTCCGTTGCAACAAGGTATTAATTACCTATGCAATACAACACCTCATCTCTTGTATGCACGTTTTGCTTGTGCATCGTTTCTTTGCCTCTGTGGTGACAAAGAAGTAGGAAACCGGTGTTTGAGTCATTTCTTCAACATGTACCTGACATTGAAGAAGCAAGCTACATTGGAAACCAAGTCTGCTACCAGGTACGAGCTATGATTGGAAACTAGATCGTTTTTCTCTGGATTTGTTTTTTTTGTTACAAATTATGGACAACATCCTCTC
>OVBA01003652.1:0-26886 GCA_900406435.1 Lepidium aucheri | reverse complement strand
GTCTCCTCTCTGCAACTTTTTCGAAAAAATCCAAAATTTTCACACATTTTAATTGAAGTTATATGTACCTTACTTAGATGCCTATAATGTCGATATGCACGTTTAAGGAATGTTGGAGAGAGATAATGTCGAAATACAATGTTGAAGAAATGAAAGAATGAAAATTTGAGAGATTTATGGATAGAAATGAAGAGAGAATGAGAGATAATGTGGTTGAAGATTGTTTACAAACAATTAAAACTCGAAATAGGTAGATTCATAACCATTAAGAGGTTTGATTTGGTTGGTAATGATGGTTGGTTGCATTGAAGAAGATGGCATTTTCGAAAATAGTTGAGGTTAGATATCTATTTTGGTAATTTTAAGTTGAGTTAAAATTAAAAAAATAAAAATAAATCTAAAAGTTAATGGCATTTCCGAAAATATATAAAGAAATAAGAGTATTTTAAAATGAGTTTAGGAGAGAGAAATTGGTGGGTTAGTTATGCCATTAACTTAAGTCAATGGATTATTTTTAAAAGTAACCCATAATTTTTCAACAAAATCTCCAAAAAACAAATAATTTGTCATATGCCAATCACCCCCTACTTTGAAAAGCTCTTTGTGAGACTGTCTATGGAATCTTCGACTTGTAAAGATAGGCAACACAGAAAATTCATCCACTTTATCCTACAAACTACCACTTTAATTTATAGAACATTTTTTTTTTGCAAATCCTTTTAGATTACATGTTCTTTTTTAAAACTCAAAATCCACTAATTTGGGCCAGATGTCTTTCAATTGGAGTATTGATCCATACCTAACAAAGTAACTAAGGCTCAATTAGACTCGGCTTTCAGGATTATGCACACGTGCCTAGAATGTCGAAATTCACCTAAATGCATGAATCATATTTGCAAATGCATCATCGATAACACATATGACCTAAACTCATATATTAAATTAAGGTATCATATATACTACAATGTGTGTGTCGAGTACAATGTTAGTTTTGTTGGAGATAAGTTTTGTTTGTAATGTTGCATACAATATTTACATGTCGAAAAACTATAACAACAATGATCGAGACCTATTTATGTTATTAATTACAGGTAGAAAAATAAGAAACTAATTATTAGTGTTGAGTTAATGGTAGAAAGATTCACAATGATTCAATTTAAAGTAACAAAAAGTTCTGGTGTGGGATTCTTCAGATGTCGGAATTAGACCTATACACAAGTCTTATATAGGAAGAAAAAGGACATAATTGTAAAACTATGATACCTAAATCTCTTGTATATATGTTATACACTGTTAATTTAATAGATTCATTCAGCTCATTCCCTTTCATGGTATCAGAGTCTACGATCCATGTTATCCAACCCGATCCGACCCGTAGTTGTTCCAATTATCGACAACTTAGGCCCAATATTGGTGCCGTCGATCCATCCCCGAGCATACGAGATTAATGACCAAAGAGCCATTATCTCGAGGGGGCGTATTAGGGAATATATCCCACATCGGAAGTTGGAAAAGATCTTAACTAATATATATATATATAAGATATGGGTCACTCCATGCTTCCGCTGTGCATTGGTTTTGAGTTGGAAGCCCATATTCTATCATGGTATCAGAGCTTTCGAATCCCAAAACCTAATTCTAGCCGCCATTCTTTTTTTTTCAAGACAATGGCCAACACATCACCATATCTCCCTAATGACGTTATTCCTATTTCTACCACACCTACACTCATGAACGTTAACATGACCAATGTTACAAAATTGACTGCCTCTAACTTCCTCATGTGGAGTAGGCAAGTCTATGCATTACTTGATGGCTATGCTTTGGTTGGTCATCTCACTGGCTCCTCATCGCATCCGCCTACAACTTTGCCCGCCGCTGATGGTGCTGCACCAACACTCAATCCTGAATACACTTTGGAAAAGGCAGGATCAATTGATCTATAGTGCCTTACTCAGAGCTATTTCGAATCCGCTCCAACCTTTACTTGCTACCACGGAGACCTTGGCTCAGATCTGGGAAACTCTATCTTCAACCTACGCATTGCCATCGCGTGGACATCTCAAACAATTGAGACAACAAATCAAACAATGGACAAAGGGAAATCGGTCCATTCATGACTACATACAAGGCTTCCACACAAAGTTTGATCAACTGGCGCTATTGGGAAAACCTATAGATCTAGATGATCAAATTGAATTCATCCTTGAAGGATTGCCTGCTGAGTACAAATCTGTTATCGGTCAAGTTGAAGGACGAGATCATCCACCAACAATCACTGAACTTCACGAGAAACTCATTAATTATGAGTTAAAACTACAAGCTACAGAACCTGTGACATCGAGTCTTCCAATTACGGCAAGCACTACTTCATACAAAAACGCCTCATCCTCGAAAAACAATTCTCGTCCATACTACAAGAACGAGTACTCCAATGCCTCCTCTAAGCCACAACAACAGAATTAGAATCCGACTCGCACTGACCAAAGATCACGTGGTGGATATCAAGGAAAGTGCCAAATTTGTGGCATTTTTGGCCACAGTGCTCGCAGATGCAATCAGCTTCATCAACTAACTGTGGCTCCACCTATGCTCAGCCAGCACCTGTTACACAATTCCAGCCTACACCGTGGCAGCCCAGGGCTAATCTAGCCGTAGCTCCAAGCTTCCAACCAAACCAGTGGGTTCTCGATAGTGGAACAACCCATCACCTCACATCAGATTTGCAAAATCTTTCTCTTCACCAACCTTATAATGGTGGAGAAGAAGTCACCATAGCTGATGGCTCTAGCATGCCAATAACACAGACGGGTTCTTCTACTCTTTCTACTCTTACTCGTCCATTAAAACTAGCTGATATTCTCTATGTACCTGATGTCCATAAAAACTTGATATCGGTGTATCATCTTTGCAATGCTAATGGAGTCTCGGTTTGCTTCTTTCCCAATTCATTTCAGGTGAAGGACCTCAGCACGGGCAACCTGTTGCTCCACGGCAAGGTTGAAGATGAGTTGTGTGTGTGGCCGAAGCTTACCAATACCCCGCAACTCTTCTATGCCATACCCTCTCCTAAGACCACTTAACAATCTTGGCACTCTCGCTTAGGCCATCTCTCATTACCTATTTTAAACACTCTTGTTGCTCAGTTTTCTTTACCTATTGCTCATTCATCCGACAAACAGTTTACTTGTATTGGCTGTTTCATTAATAAAACCCATAAACAATCTTTTTCCAACAACACAATTCAGTCTTCTCATCCTCTCAAACTTATTTACACCGATGTCTGGACTTCACCCACACTCTCGAATGATAACCACAAGTACTATCTCATTTTGGTGGACCACTACACAAAATACACATGGTTCTATCCACTTAAAGCTAAATCAGAAGTGAAAGAGACCTTTATCGCTTACAAGGTCTGGTAGAAACTCGATTTGCAACAAAAATCAGAACACTCTACTCTGACAATGGTGGGGAGTTCATTGCGTTACGCGGTTTTCTCACAACACACAAAATCTTTCACCTCACAACACCTCCTCACACTCCAGAACATAACGGAATCGCTGAACGCAAGCACATGCATATAGTCAAAACTTGTTTGACATTGCTTACTCAATCTCATGTTCCCACAATGTATTGGCCTTATGCATTTCAAGCAGCAGTGTATTTGATCAATCAGTTACCCACACCCATCATTGCTAATCAATCACCTTATCAGAAGCTTTTTAATCAACACCCAAATTACCTGAAGCTCTGTGTGTTTGGTTCCCTATGTTTCCCATGGCTACGTCCATACGCATCGAATAAACTTGAAGCTCGGTCTTTGCCTTGTGTTTTTCTCGGATATTCACAGAACCAGAATGCCTACTTATGCTTGGATTGCAAAACAGGAAGAATATATACGTCAAGGCATGCCCAATTTGTCGAATCCTGCTTCCTTTTCGCCATTGTCAACTCCGAACCTCCAAACTCAACAGAAAACACAGAACCAAATCCCTCTTCTTTGACACACACAATAGTCCCACTTATTCCACCTATACAACTCACTTCTGCCTCGCCGTTGCAGCAACAGTCGCCAGTCTCCGGTCCTTCTTCTGAATCGATGCGGGATGACTCTACTCCGTCGTCACATCCTGTGCAGAACCAGTCACGGTCATCTTCTTCCAATATGGGCCACCATTCAGATTTAGGCCCACATGACATGTCTGCAGATCCATTATCTCCAATTGAAGCCCAACAGTTGCAATCTCAATCAAGCCCAACAGAGAACAATACAACTCAGGCCCATGGAATAGCTTCTTCTTCGTTGACACAAAATCAGTCCATCACGGAAACAGCTTCGACAGAACATGTTTCGATGCCACATCAGAATGTTCATCCCATGAGAACAAGATCGAAGAATCATATTACAAAGCCAAAGACTCGTCTAAATTTATCAACAATTTCGATGAAGACAAAATCAAAGGAGCCAAAAACACTTAGGCAAGCACTCAAAGATACCGCCTGGTGTGATGCAATGAAAAGCTGAATACTCTGCAGTCATCCGCAATCATACCTACGATTTAGTGCCTCCAAGTCCCAATTAGAATGTTATACCAACAAAGTGGATATTCACGATGAAATACAAGCCATATGATTCATATCAGCCAAAAGCATGTCTCGTAGCCAGAGGTTTTAATCAGCACTTCGGTAAGGATTACTCTGAGACATTTAGTCCCGTTATAAAAACTTGACAGTCCGTTTGGTTCTAGAGATTGCAGTAGGATATAATTGGGAAGTGAAACAGCTTGAAATTAACAATGCGTTCCTTCAAGGTCGACTCACAGATGAGGTATAGGTATCACAACCGCCAGGTTTTATTGATCGAGATCATCCAGATTATGTTTGTAAACTGCACAAAGCGTTGTACGGACTCAAGCAGGCTCCTCGTGCTTGGTATGAGGAGCTTAAATCGTTTATCATGAGAATTGGTTTTCAATACTCTTTAGCGCATACATCCGTCTTCATATATGCTCGTGAAATCATCTCGCATATATCCTTGTCTATGTTGACGTCGTTATTGTCACAAGAAACTCACCACATCTGGTTCGTCTTTTACTAAACACTTTGGCTGCACAATTTTCACTAAAGGATATGGGTGATCTCAGTTATTTTCTTGGTATCAAAGTCACTAGAACGAAACGAGGGATGCATCTTATGCAACAAAAATACATTCAAGAACTTCTCAACAAAACCATCATGGATGAAGTTAAACATGTGGCTACACCCACGGCTTTGCAACCGAAACTCTCTCTCACTTCAGGAAATCGTTTATCTGATGGTCGTGAATACAGAACAATCATTGGCAGCCTCCAATATATGTCGTTTACAAGACCGGCCATTTGTTATGCTGTTAACAAACTCTCTCAATATATGCACTGTCCAACCGATCTCCATTGGCAGACAGTGAAGAGAGTTCTTCGCTATCTTGCAGGAACTATCACTCATGGAATCTTTATTCGTGCTGATTCGAATCCCAATCTCCATGCTTTCATGGATGCAGACTGGACTGGTGATCCCGACGATTATATCTCAACCTCTGCATATATTGTCTACTATGGGAGCACACCTATATCGTGGTCCTCGAAAAAGCAATCAGGTGTAGCTAGATCATCAACCGAGGCCGAATATCGTGCGGTAGCAGCAACTACAGCAGAGGTAACATGGCTCTGCTCACTTCTTACCGAACTGCGAGTACATCTATATGCTCCTCCTGTTATATACTGTGACAATCTTGGAGCCACATACCTTTGTGCCAGTCCGGTTTTTCACTCCTGAATGAAACACATCGCTCTTGACTACCACTTTGTTCGAAACAAGATCAGATCGAATTCTCTGCGCATCACTCACATTTCGACGAAAGCTCAGCTAGCAGATGCATTAACAAAGCCTCTTCCGAAGCCTCGCTTTGAAGAACTTAATACCAAGATTGGCGTTACATATGTACCTTTATCTTGAGGGGGTGTATAGGAAAGGAAAGGACATAATTGTAAAACTATGATACCTAAATCTCTTTTTATATATGTTGTACACTGTTAATCTAATAGATTCATTCAGCTCATTCCCTTTCATGTTAGAGACAAGTTCACTCCCAATAACCTTTACTTACCGAAGAAAAGCTTGAAGCTGGAGAGGGAAGGAGAATGTTTCTGTATATTTCGGTTTTTATTCTCCTTAAATCACATACTGTCCTCATTTAAAGGAGATGACAAATTTAGGTCCGTTGATCACTTGGATGTATTATATGCAATCGTACAATTCTAAGGGAAAATATTTATTGACCGTTGTGATTTGCTTTTCAGNTTTAGATTCTTTTTTTTCCTTTTTTTTTTTTTTTTTTGCGAAACGAATGTTGTCGTTTCCTGAGCTGAGAGTTGAATCATGAAATCATGGGCTTTGAACACTTATTATTGCTATTGAGCGTTGCTGTGTATTTCATGTGAAGGGAGCTGAACGACATCGATCGTTTGTGATGTGTTGCTCTACCGTTATAAGGTAAAGATTCTATACTCACTTGTATATATACATCACATCTTTTTAATTGACGTGGGATACTATAATGAGCTATTTAGGCCAATATCCCAATTAGTAATAGAAACCCACAAACTATCCTCAACATAAATTTTATTCAATGAATGCCACTAGCCCAATTGTGTCAAATACAAAAATGAATTGGGCCATTATAGATGCATTTCTAGTTGAATTAAACTGGAAGAGAGAGAGGTAGTCACGCATTAAATGCGGCGATCATTAAATGCGAAGTCGCAGCATTTAATGCGTTGTCACATCTTTTATTATTCGGTAACAAATGTTTTATCGGATAACACATATAATAGTCGCTAACTTACATATTATCAGATAGTTTTTTTTGAGTGACACATATATTATGTGTTAACATATGTTATACCTAACGATACAAATTACACATATATAAGTTAGCGATTATTAATGTATTTTTACTAGTGTACATTTGTAAGTTGTAAATATGGCAGTGGTAAATACAATCGTAGGGAGTGATGGGTAATAAAATATTTACTATGCACATGCTAGATGATGGATATGTTTACTACTGTAGTAGTTAAAGCGTTTAGTATCTGATAAACTCATATGTAGCAGATAAAGTACTTCGTATTGGGTAAACACATATGTACAGATTACAAAAACACATAACAGGGAAAAAAAAGAATGCAGAGTTGCATGAAATAAAATGTAACTCATGTACACTAAGAAAGTAAGTAACAAGGATTTTGGAGACATTGTTCGCATACCCTAGTTCTAAATCATTAGCGGATAACTACGTTCACAGCGGGTAACTAAGTTCGTGCGTGCATGATAGCTTTGAGGGTGGAAAGTTTTTGATATGTGTTGACACGTCCATGGATTACAAAACCTGTTAGTGGGCAACACTGAGCGTACTGTGTACAACCAAAAGTATCGATTAGGAGTCACATAATAGAGATGGTAACGACCACAAATTTAGTGATTACTTAGTCATATAGTGTGTACAACCAAATGTACCGATTACAAAATCACTATCAGCCACAAATTACATAACAAGTTACTTAGTAACACTAGGCATATCGTTTACAAACAAAATAGCACACCCTAGTCCTACATTATAAGCAGATAACTGAAGTGGCTAGAGAACAGGAAGGCTCATGCTGAGAGTGATAAGGTGGTGGTCTCGGGACCTGATGTGAGATCTCTTTAAATCTTATCCAATACTGCAGCAATATGTGAGGCATTCATTGGGAGTCGAACCTTCAACATTTAGTGTGATACCCCTTGGTTGTTATCCGATACAATATATGGTACTGAGTAACATATTTATTATCGACTAATTTCATCTAGGATAATTTAAGTTAGATGGTTATCACTCGGTCACCTTACTTATTATCCGGTAACAAAAGTTTTATCGGATAACACATATATTAGCAGCTAAATTATACATTAGCAGATAAAACATATTTCAATATGTGTATGTAATGCGTTAACACATATATTACCTGTTGACGTATTTATTATCGGATAAAATATATTTGAGTGACGCATATATTGTGCGTTAACATATGTATTACTTGACTATACAAATAACATTTATACTATCTCATAAAATATATGTTAACACATGTATTATACGGCTAACATATTTATTACATGTTAATATATTTATTATCCAAAAATATGTATTTAAGTGGCACATATTATATATTGTATCGGATAACATATTTATTATCACTAATATTAAAAATAGCTGTTACGACTTTTCTTATAGTGATGACATATTTAATATCCGCTAAACATAAATTAAGTACGCAATAATATATTTGTTATCCGATAATATATTTTATTATCTGGTAAAAATGTTTATGCTACTGAATGGCGGCTAAAATTGTTAATATATCATATTAAATATCGTTAATAATTTTATTATTGGCTAAATACATTTATTACTTTTTCATTTAGTTCCGAACAAAAATCGAAACAGGGACCGTCGTGGAGGATGAGATTTTGAACTTCACCTCAATGGAAGATTTTCTCTCAGGGTTCGGACCTCAAAACTAAAATTGCCAATACATCTTCTTCTCCTTCATCCCTAACCTCAAATCAAACCTTTCACAAATTCTTTTCATATCAATCTTGAATCATTGTCGTGAATCTGTCTTTTAGTTTTTTTTTTAAATAAGAGAAGGAGAAGAGAGTGAGATGGGTAAAGAGAAGTTGAAGAACAGAAGGAAAGCTGGGAAAAAATGAAGAATAAAGAAAGAGCGAGTTGGAAGAAGAGGAAACGTGAGAGAGAAAGGAAGAGAGGTGAAAGAAAAATGGTGGTTTTGTGGAGAAGAGGGAACATGGTGGACCACAGTGAAATGATACTTATTTGAGCTAATAGGACAAGAATCATAGGGTCTGAAATGGGTCCAGTATACGTATGTTTTATAGGAAGAACAAATGCTTAATTTTGGATTTAAAAGAGGATAATGACCCAAATTTCTCTACTATCATAGATCAAGAATAATGACATTTAATCCTCCCTCTTTCTCATTACAATGTTTAAGCTTTTTACAAAAAAAAATTGAGAAATCATTTAATTTTTAATTTTTCCGACAAATAATATTATTTTTAATCTTCTTTATTTGGTAAGGTTTTTAATCTATTTAATAACCATTCAAATAGTTAAAATAGAGAAAAACATAATTGATTTTACATTGAAAATTTGAAAACATATAATAATTTGATTTATAAAAAATTTCTCTAAAGCATCACTTAGTATGAAACGAATTAAATAATAAAGTAGTGTATAATAATGAATAATAATAGTAATATTTATCAATATTTTAACAATTGGAGAAAGAAAATAGTTAATCAAAAAAATTTGGAGAAAGAAAGTAAGAAACTAAAAATATGTCCAAGTCAAAGGAAAAAAAGAAAAAGCAAAATATGAAAAGAGTCAAGGGAATGTTGGTGATTGAAGAAAAGACTATTTACTTTTATATTATTAAAAAACTAAATTAGCTCAATATTCGATTCTATAACTGAAACTCAACAACTATCCTCCTCATAAGTTTTATTTGGTAAATATCATTGGGCCAATCATGTAAAAAACTAGAATGACCTTGGCTTAAATAGACTTAAACCTTATAGATGGAATCTGACCGACATTAACATTTAATGGGCGAGAAAAGGCGTGTCTCATAGCCGACTTAGTAGAGTAGAGCTATTAGGAGGGGTTGGGCTTAATGGTCATCAACGTGAGGTGATGGGTGTATTAGTGGAGTGCTCCGGTAATCAATTTTTTGGACGTGATTGCCGAGAGAGGCGAGTAAGAAAAGTGAAGTTCGCTGCTGCTATAAATTGGCATCCACTACGAAGTGTAGCTGCAGAAATTTGAGAAATAATTACATCAGTAAATAAGAGACAGTAAGAGAGATGATGCATTGATGAACTTTAACCAAATCGGGTAAGTTAGTAGTTTGATTTTAGACTTGTTAGAAGTTAAGGTGTATTAAATAAAAGTGGATACCATAAACGTTAGCAATGGTTGGGCATGATCAATGATTTCATGTTGCAACTAAGAGGAGTATGAATTAAAATAATGTTTTATTTGCATGATGAATGATCGCTTAGTTTTGCTGAGTGTGTTGAGGGGCAAGTAGAAAAGGAACTGGAAGGAGAATTTTGTGTTCAAAGAGACCTACAAAAGCTTCATTGCGCACATTGTGGTGAAGGTTAGAGAAGGTTTTGCGGTGGCTATGGAGAGGATACGGGAACTAATGCATGTAGGGAGGGAAGAGAAGATGCAGCTAAGCTATCAATGGCTGAAGAGTGTAATAGGGTTGGAATGGAAAAGAATCGACCCAGTATACGTGACTAATGAAGATGATTTGGGTCTCTATTTGGCTGTGAAGGATAAGATAGGTGAGGTAGGGTTGCGAGCAATAATCAAAAGTGCGTGTAGAGACCAATTACTGGAGGGTGGGTTGGAAGTGTCGGAAAACATTCTGGACATAGTGGACATAAGTGATCTAATTGTGAACCAATCTTGTAAGTTTAGTGTGGACGGTCATATTTTGTTTATGTGATAAGTTATATATGTACCAAACACATGAATGTGAACAAATATATTTAAGTTGTTGTTGTAATCGGTGTTAAAGCAGGGGCGTAACAACGCGAGAAGGACAAGGGCAAGGCTATAACAGTGAGCGGTGGATTGGAGAGGACGGAACCGGGGGTACCATCTCTTACATTACTCTCAAAATATGGGATCTTTGGGAGGCGGACAATGGTGATTGGAGCTCCTGGTGGAAAAATCATTAACCATAATAGGAGTGGGGGCGCAATCGATCTGAGTGTCGATGTAGGTGATGGGAGAAGGGCTGAGAAGCAAAAAATGTAGTTGCCCGTGGAAACTTAATGACTGAGCCTATTGACATGTCATCAAGTGATGGGCTGCAGTTGGGGATTAGTCCCTTAACTTCGTCTGGGAGCAAAGATTTGATAGCAGTATTTTTCTTGTTGTTTGTGTCTTATATCCTAACTACACAGATAGTTGTAGCATAGAAATGCGTCAATCCAACTGGGTAAAGTAGCTAATAATTAGAACCCATTCAACCTATCTAGTCCAAGTCAATTCTATCAGGTGAGAGTGCTAAACAGATCAAATTCAAAAATAAGGAAAATAAAAACAGAGCAATAGCAAAACAGAGAAATGAGCATAAAACAGAGTATGAAATGGATGCTATTAAATAGCAAGAAATAGGCTCAAGAGGAGTTGGGTTATTGATCCAAGCTTCACTAGGGACTTCACAATTGCCTAACAACCTAAAGAGGTGATCTTTAAGCTACTAAAACAAACAAATCCGAACCACTCTCATGATTCGGACCTCAATACAATATGCAATCTAACCCTCATATCTAAGGCGATCCACACTTGTTCTGGCCTTAAGAACAAACAGTAAAAGCTGAATACATCATAGGCAATCAATTCCTTGAGCTAGAAATGAAAACTCAGGCCTAGGCTCAGCCAAGCAATATCACAAACACTTTGTAGGTAAGAAATGCAAAGATCAGATTTCAAATGGCCGAGATGAAATAAGCATAAAGCACACCTGGACTGAAGATATCTATGCATGAAAGAGCTTAGGCAAGTGGAAGAACCCTAGATCTACAAGGATCTACCCTATCCTCATGAACCCTAAGAGATCTACTCACAAATCATAGCAAAATACAAAAGCCCAAAAATGGAAATAAACAACATGATTAGAAAGAACATAAAAGATGAACAAGAATGAAATAATAAATAAACTTAGAAACTTAATGCATTAAACAATATCTTAACATGAAAATCGCAAATTACAAAGAGAATGTTGGAAAGTTGTTTTTGTTCTAAGCCAAAAGGAAAAATGACGTGGTGACTGATGTTGATACAAAAGGATATGCATAGTCCACATTAGTCAAACCTAGAAAATTCAAAGAAAATAAAAAAGGTCCAACAATCTGGTCGGCGGACATAGCCTTGCAGCCAACATGTCAAGGTTGTACTGCATCTACGGGAAAACATCAAACTCGCAGTTGTGATTGCGAGTTAGCACTACAAGTTCTTCTGGATACGTCCTTTTCCACTCCTTTGCTTTCCCACAGCTACCATTCCATGTCCGTGCCTTTTTCTATGTCTAGAACGCTCCAAATCCACGCTCCAAATCCACGCTCCAAGCACCTAAAACAGCTCTAAAGCACATGTATGCGATGCAAAGTGAAAATAATGAAACTATGAACCTAAATGACTCTAAAATGATGAGAATGCAATGAATATGTGTGCTAAACAGACTAAATGAGACTCCTAAAACATGCTAAAATACACACATATCAACTCCCCAAACTTAGATCTTGCTTGCCTCAAGCAAGTGCAAACACGAAGAAGGAAGAGAGGTTGCAAACACAAGAAAAACTTACTCAAACAAGCACCCTATCAGACTAAGAGCCGTAATCAACAAGTGAACTTGAATTCTATTGGAACGATCACAGTGTACTCCCCTACAAGCTTAGGATCCAACCTAAGGTGTCTATCAGAACACAAAATTGATTCCTTATTTCTAGTGGTGCAGGCCTCAAAAGGGACTAGAGATCAATGAACATATAATTCAACTTCCCTGAGCTTAAAATGACTTAATTCGATTAAGCATATTGATCTTTTCTAATTTTTGGTTCAATTTTAGCACATGCTCATGGTCTTTAGGATCCACAACCGATCAGAGGTCTGCTTCACATCCTTTTTGAGGATCCGCAAGCTTCATGTCTTGCTCTCAGCTTTCTCAGTGAGACATGAAAATGTATGGGTTTATGCACATTTCTCACTATCCTTAGGCATCACTGGATGAGCTGCATTTTTAAGAAGAGTCACTTTTAGTTCATGTCAAATTAAACTCAAGGAAGGAAAGCATTCAATGCATCTCAAGGCCCTAAATTAGCAGTTAAAGTTTAATTAGAAGGAATCAAATCAGGTTCTTTCGTGATGCAACATAAATAAATGCTTCCTAGATGGACGATCTACCATTCAGCTTTCTAAAGATAGCAAATCGCAAGTTCAAAAGTGCACTATGGTTACTAGCCATCAACCTAACAGAATTGCCTATCCTAAGCAATATAATTCCCTAAAATACAAATGCAACTAGACCTAATCCTATATGAATGCAATGCAACTAAATGAACACTCTGTTTTATGGTTTTTGAAAAATATTTTTGATTTTCTTTGTGCTTTTCTATGCCATATATGAATATCGAGGTCTGCCTGTGAGGATCTTCTTCTGCACCTCTGATGCACCAAACTATCGCATGAAGAGTGGCTAGCTGGGTCTGGTTATGGGTTATGTTGAGGTTCAATTGACACTGAATGGTGCCTCTGGTGTGCTTCCTAAGCTCAAGGTGGCTCACTCGTAATAGCTCCAACACATTCATTTTTAGTGCAGCCAATTCACGCCTTATCTCATCTTATTCTCACTATCCTAGGCTCTTCTTTGGACTAAACCCCTGACTTTCTTTACCAGCCACTTCTTGATCTTCTGCAACTTCCCAATGTTTTTGTGGGCTGCTTGAGTATGTGGTCCTTGCCTCGGAGCTGCATATTCCTCAAAGAAGTGTCCCTCCTGTATGATCTCATCATCTTTAGCCCATTAAGGGATTGGAGGGGGAGTATGCACTCTTGTTGGATCAATCAGAGCCTCTATAGAAGGGATAAAATCGTGGTTCTTGCCCACTTTGATCGATGCTAACTCAGGGCAAGGAAGAGTGAAGAAGGCATTTATCCTTCTTGGATAGTTAAAGCTGTACACAAACCTACCACCATATTCATTCTTCTATATGATCTCCACCTTCTTTAGATATCCTATGTCCATGAAGCATGGCCCAATTGGCTCTGATTTGAATTGCCTAATCCCACATGCTTTCAGGATCTGAATAGACCACCCTTCCAGCACAGATTTTCTTCCTTGTGATGCTCTTGACATTGGTGATGGCTTTATCCATGTATGCCTTAAAGTGATTAAAAAGACAGTAAGCTAACCCAACATTAGAGTTATCGCCTATCATGGGTTCTCCATTCAACCTTTCTACCAATACCTCCTTAAGGGCTATCATTAGCATTTACATCTCACCAAAATTCATCGGAGCAGTGGTGTAACTCGCATAGAAAACATTCACAACTGCTCTTATCATGTAGTTTAAACATGCATTTCAGATGTTGTTACCTTTTAATTGAGATGCATCAAACTTTCTCTTTCCAATCAGAGTGTGCCACAACTCGTCCATCTCATCCTCGTCTGTCTTTGGGAAACAGTTCAGCCCATGCTTGAAACGAAAGAGTATTTTAATCGGCTTCAAGCTAAGTTTGTAATAAGTCCCATTCATAATAAAAGTGATGTAGCATCCTCCATGCTTCTCCAACAAATTTTTAATCTTGGGATCATATACGATGAGCTGAACGGTTGCCAAAATTTAGTTGTTTCTTTAGGATAAGTGTTTGAAGATGTGTACATCAAGTGTGACAATCTACAATGCTCGAACAAGAGGTCAACATCTCTTGAGACTCCCTGAGCATCCAGGGTCTCTTGGTGATGATAGTGAGTTCCTGCAAAGCCATTTTCTTGATGGCTGCATAAGCTTGGTTCTTGTTGGCTCTGCGCAGAAGTGCTTTCTCTTCTTTCTCAGCTTTTTCCTCGGCCAATGCCTCCCTAGCTTCAGCTTCTCGATAGCCATCCTCTATCAATACTCTTATTGCCCCTGTTATCGCATCCTCTTGCTCCATTTCCTGTCCAGCAACACCCTCGTCAGCAGGTTCCTCATTACCAACCGTCTCCTCACTAGTTCCTTCTTCGGCCTCATCAGATTCTTCATCCTTTGCTTATGGCTCCATTTCCTTACTGTCTTCTAGAGTTTCCCCTTCGCTTTCATCCTGAGGAATTGGCTCATTTCCTTAGATTTTTCTTTACCGATTTCCAAATGAACACTTCTCTCCAACAACCTATCTCGCCTTTTGAAGGCACCAATAAGTGAATCCCTCAAAGAGCTTGAGGTTGATGTCCTAGCCGGCTGCTTTTGAGATAGAAGCATACCGCATGCGCTTCCACCGCTTGGATCAACTCTAGCTTCTTCCTCGTCACTTTCTGAATGCATTATCATCTTCCGTTTAGCAATAGAGCTCCTCCTCTAGTCTTCTAGGTTTTCAGGCGGACTATTAGAAGGTTCTTCACCAGAACGGTGTACTCTAGACTTTTTGTCTTGTACCCTATCCCTGGCCTTAGAGCGAATCTCATGTGCTTTTCTGGAGGCGAGGAAGAGGAAGACATCACAAGAAAAGTGGACTAAAAAGAGAAAAATTCAAAAATCTTACCTAAAAAGCAGACTCACGGCCGGAAACTCAGACTGAAGACCGTGAGGTTAACCGATCAACTGCTCCACTCGCTAAACTCGATGCACTAAATTCGCTGTGACTCGCTCCGAATTTAATTTCTTTGTGCAGAAACTAGAGAGAGAGCTTTTAAGAGAGAGTTTTTTCTTTTGAAAATGAAGGGGTGAGGCTAAAGGAGAGGATCACTCACCTTATATAGAGCAATGGGTTGTTGCAAGAGTCCAAAAATTTCAAATTAAAGTGAGGGACAAATTCTGCTTTGAAATGATGAAAGTGAGTCAATAATGAATCCTCCTTGTCCCCCATGCTTGAATCCTAGCCACACAACTCTCCTCGTGACTTAAAGACCATACTTTGTCCACAAAAACTTAACTTGACGTGAGCCGTCGCAGTAACCATGGTTAAGCAATGCCGATGCCAGCTGTCTACCAACTCTATGGGTCCCATTTGATGCAGAACTGCTGACTTATTCTCATACTATTCCCAGAAACTTATTTTATTACCCACTACTCTAATATTGTCTCTGCTCATTGTAGTTCGATTTCTTGCAAGAAAGACACTATCAAGCAGGAAATAAAATAATTGAGTAAGTTTAGTGTGATGAGTAATAAAATCACTCCATTTATAAAAATCAATTTAGTTCAGGATTAATTATAAGAAACATTGCATGCTAGAATAAAGTATATAGCTATTAATGTGGGTAATACATTTAGTGGATAGTAGAAAGGGGTAGTGAGAGAAGAATCATTGTGTCAGAACTTGTCCTCTCTCCCCTTTATCCACTTAAATGCATTATCATAAAGGATATAAACAAAAGTACTCTTCCCTGAGGTCCTTAAAATGGACTCAGGTTTGAGATTTCCTTGTCGGCAGTAAACTCAAAATGGATCCCTCGCAGTACTGGTGTCGAGGTTGTCGCTTTTGACCCTATGAAAAAGCAACTCGCGGTCATACACACCGAGGCCATGGTAGCGAGTTTGTTTCCTAGACTTGAAAACACATTGCAATGACCAGAAAAAACAAGAAAGATAAAAACTGTAAAGATAAAAAAAATTAAGGTAGAAATATATACAAGGATACCATGGGATTGCCTCCCAAGTGAGGTCATTTATAGTCACCGAACTTGACTTCTCACAACCATCAGACTAGTGTGGTGTAGGCAGAGAAACCAGAGTTCCCTCCTCAATGTTCTGAGCAACATCATAGTCAACGACTTCCTTGACAGTAAAGTTCTGGCCTTCAATGGTTGGCTTTTTGATTCACCATTCACGTCAAAATCCAGCCTTATGTCCTTTCCAAGGTTAAGCTAAATAGTCTGATTCTAGACAACAATCATTGCTCCGACTGATGCCAAGAAAGGTCTGCCCAGAAGTAGTGGATCTTGAGGTTCTTCATCCATGTTTACTACAATAAAGTATGTAGGAACCTCCACATTTCGTTTCTTGATAGGCAAATCCTCCAACAAACTATGAGGAGATCTCGTGGTCCTGTCAGTCAGGATTAGAGACAGCTTGCATGACTTGTAATCATTTACATCGAGTCTCTTTGCCACAGTAAGAGGCGTCAGGCTTATAGAAGCTCCCAGATCACAAAGGCCTCTCTTGAATGTTTAATGTCCTAAAGAACATGGCAAAGTGAATGTTCCTAGGTCATCAAGCTTTTCCGGAATTATCCTTGCTTGATCTAAGGCTTTGTACTCAAAGGTTTCCAATGTCATCCCCTCAACTGCCTTGGTTCCCTCTTTGACAGCTTCTTTGGGGAACTTTTGATACTGAGGGATCAATCAAAGGCATCCAAGAAAGGAATTTTTAGTTAAACCTCTTTCATCGGTTTATAAAAAAGCTCCTTGTACCTTACTCTTTAATCTTTCTTGAGGCATCCACAAAAAGGTGCTTAAGGCTTCACTGGGGGTTGAGCTGGAGATCTGCTCAAATCCTTTGCGGATACAAGTTTCTATGCATCATAAGGCAGAATTCGCATCTCTGCATGTCGTGTCGACAATTGGAGGCAATTTTGCAACTTTTTTCTCCTTCCCCTCATGAATCACACTGTCGGCAAGAAAGGATGTCTTGCATTGATCCCATGATGTGATCGATCCTCTGGGCAGATGTTTCTCCAAAAAGTGAGCCTTGTCTCTAAGTAAGAATGGAAACAACCAAAGCTTGAATGTGTCTTCAGAAACGCCATTGATGTTAGTCAAACCACACAACCTCTCAAATTAATCCATATAATCAAGTGGATCTTCAAATAGCAAGCCATGAAACTTATGGTTCTGCACCATAATGATTAGACCACTCTTGATCTCGAAATTGTTGTTCTGTATGGTTGGTGGAGAATACCATGTCTCTGAGTGTCGATGCTAGGTGCATATCCAGCTCCAATACATCTGGGCCTGCGAGCTTCAGGCCTAGCTACATTAAGTGCAATTGGTGAAGGTGGTGTGGTGTTAGTACCATCGTTTAATCTATCTGGTGTAGTGTTCTCCACGTTAACACAATCTCAATGATTAAGTGGATTTGGAATATCAGCTTGAATCCATTTCTTTGCTATCTTAGTTCTCTTGGCAACTGGTTGATGTTGTCCAGATCACGAGTCAGATTCTGGTTTCCTTTCGATCTGATATGCATACACCCATAAAACTAACCCATACAGCATAACTCGACGTGGTTGAGAAACTACTGCGACCGAGGTTATGAGAAACTAGAGAACGATGTTAACACTACGAGGATATGACTTCGAGTTGTACCTGGAGACACCAAAAATAGAGGAATCAAGATGTTAGTCCCATTTGTAGCTAAAAGTGACCGGAATTTGGTTTTCAAAAGTTAAAATTTCTAATTGTAACTAGCATAAACCCATTTGGCAACAACACCAATTTGATAGTAGTATCTTTCTTGTTGTTTGTGTCTCAAATCCTAATTACACAAACAGTTGTAGCATAAAAAATGTCAATCCAACTGGGTAAAGTAGCTAACAATCAGAACTCACTCAACCTATCTAATCCAAACCAATTTTATTAGGTGAGAGTGGTGAACAGATCAAACTCGAAAATACGCAAAACAACAATAGAGCAATAGCAAAATAGAGAAATGAGCATAAAACAGATTATGAAATAGATGATATTAAATAGCAAGAAATAAGTTCAGGAAGAGTTGGGTTATTGATCCAAGCTTCACTAGGGACTTCAAACTTGCCTAACAACTTATAGAAGTGATCTCTAAGCTATTGGAACAAACAAATCCGAACCATTCTCATGATTTGGACCTCATCCCAATATGCGATCTGACCCTCATATCTAAGGCGATCCACACTTGCGCTGGCCTTAAGAACAATTAGTAAAAGCTGAATACATCCGAGACAATCAATTCCTTGAGCTAGAAATGCAAACTCAGACCTAGGCTCAGTCAAGCAATTTGACAAACACCCTTCTAGGTGAGAAATGCAAAGATTAGATTTCAAATGGCCAAGATGAAATAAGCATAAAGCACACCTAGATTAAAGAGATCTATGCATGAAAAAGGAAATAGACTCAGAAACTTAATGCATCAAACAAGAACTTAACATGAAAATGACAAATTACAAAGAGAATGTTGAAAAGTTGTTTTTCTTCTAAGGCAAAAGGAGTAAAAATAACATGGTGGCTAATGTTGGTAAAAAGGATATTTATAGTCCACATTAGCCAACCCTAGAAAAGTCAAAGAAAAAAAGAAAAGGTCCAACAATCTGGTCGGCGAACATAGCCTCGCAAGGTGTTTCAGTCTTTGGGAAAACATCAAATTTGCGCTTGTGACTACGAGTTAGCACTGTGAGTTCTTCGATCCTTCTTTTTTAGCTCGTTTGCTTTGCCATAGCTACCATTCCGATTCCATGCCTTCTTCTAAGTCTAGAACGCTCCAAATCCACGCTCAAAGCACCTAAAATAGCTCCAATGCATATGTATGCGATGCAAGGTGCAAATAAATCAACTATGAACCTAAAGGACTCTAAAATGATGAGAATAGAATGTATATGTGTGCTAAACAGGCTAAATGAGACTCCTAAAACATGCTAAAATACACATATCAAGGTTCAACGATGAAATCGGAGAATGAGGATGACTACAATAGTATATCACTAATGAGTAAGACGTAATGGATTTTGTATCAGTTATAAACGGTTTTGTACGGTACAATTTATAGGACCGGCTAACAGAGTATAGACACAGATTGCGAGTCAGTCACACTATCATAGCGAGGGTATGGGAAATAAAAAAGGATCGTTGACAGGTTAAGGTTAGAGCTTGATGTTAAATAACAGAAGTTCGTCATCTGAAGCACACAGAGATGACCCAGGTGAAGATCTTGCACAAATCATGGTGCAGGAGGTTGATGCACCTCTTTACTATGATGACCTAGGCGCAGATGGAATGGGTAAGTATTGTTTTAGCGTGCACTTAAATATGTGGAGTACATTTTAAAAAGTAACACTCACATGACATTGTTTTTGTTTTGCATATGTCAGATGCTTTACAACAGGGATGAGAGATGTGGAGTATGAGGGGGCTGACATATTCGCGGGGAGAGTTTTCAGAAATAAAAGGGATTGCAAGAACAAACTTGAAATCCATGCAAAAACCTCCAAGTTCCACTTAAATACATGAAATCCAAGCTGGGAAAAATAGTGGTTGTCTATGTGGATGAGATATGCCCGTGGTGGGTGTTTGCTAGGAAGATGGAATAGAGGCAAGGTTTGTCATTAGGAGGATTAATCCCATCCACACATGGAGCATACATGCCAGAGATGATTTCCACAAGCAAGCATCTACAACGGTAATTAGGGAACTGCTAAAATAAAAATACATGTGCGTTGGGAAAGACCCTCGACTGAATGAGGTTAGACACTACCTAAGATAGAACTTTAGCCTAAACATATCATATTGGAAGGTGTGGCGAGCAAGGAAAATAACCATGAAAAGCGAGATGGGTACATCGATGGGGAGTTATGGATTACTTCCAGCGTACTTCAAACTGCTGCAAGAAACAAACATCAGCTCAAAAGTGGCAATAGATATGGAAGTTGGAAGCCATGGGGAGGAGAGGATTAAGTACCTATGCTATGCGTTAAACGCATCAATACAAGGGTTTCCTTATTTGTGCAAGGTGATTGTTATAGACAGTACGCACCTATGTGGAAGGTATGGTAGATGTTTAGTAGCTATCAACACTTAAGACGACCATGCTTGGACTTGGTGTATGACTAAGCTGTTGGATATTATACTGGATGGGACAAATTTGGTAATTATGTCTGACAGACACACTTTAATTTACACCAGTCTGCGAAAGGTAAAAGAATTTATAATCTATATGGGAATAATTACTGATTACAAATAATGGTAACGATTAGCAATTAATTGGTAATAACGTTATACCTCTATGTTTGGTACAAGTTTACCTGCAAGCACACCATACAGCTTGTACTGTCCACCTAAATCGTAATGGCTAAATACCGCGAGAAAGAGCTGTGTCATTTGGTTGCAGCAGCCGCAATGGCATTAAATCACAAGGAATTTGAGAAGCATTTCACTGAGGTGAAGTCTAGGAAAAGAGCATGTCATGAGCAGCTACTGGATATAGGGGTTGCACACTAGGCAAGTGCATACTTTACAGGGAACATGTACAATGTGATGATGAGCAATATCATGGAGTCGCTAAATAATGTCTTATTGGTTTCTCATGATTACCCGACAATTTATATCATGGAGTCCATCCGAGCAACTATTCTAATTTGGTTTTCGGTGAGGCAGGATGCAACAAAGGCAGAGGGTACGAGACTGCCACCAAAAATATAAGAGATTTTGTTGGACACGTTCGAGAAGACATCAAGGTTCAAAGTAAACAAAATTGTTGATAAACTGTACGAGGTCATAGAGCCACGATTTCTTGGTTGTACACCTCGAGGATCAAACTTGCACGAGCAGGCACTTCCAAATGTCAAGTATACACTGCTAACATACGATGTCTGTTGCAGCCCATGTTGGGGATAGTGTGGAGAACTGGGTTGGTGAGCACCACACCACTACATTCCTTCGATAACGTACCAAGAAACCATTATGCTCGTGCCTGATATACACAGTATGGTGCCTATTGCAAGGGAGGGCGAGAACATTGGACCATGCGCATGCCATTAGGGAGGCCGAGGAAGAAGAAATATTTCTCAACCGGGGAATTGAAGGTAAGTAATTGTGTAACTGTTAAAATGAAAGGTATCACGACTCTTAAATTTTTGCAATTTGTGGCAGACGGCGTGTAGGAATCAGTGTGGAAGGTGCCAAAGACCCGGGCACAATAGGGCCACATGCAAATATCCGATTTAGGTGGGTGTAGGCAAAAAGGTTGAAAGATAAGGTATAGTAGAATTTTAAAGAAACTTAAAATGTTGTGTTTTATGTTGTAGGGTGGGAGCAGACTCAATTTTTTTTTGACTCACTTAGTACGCAATGGGTAGACAACTTCTCGGGCTTATGATGAAGAGGAGGATTGCATGTTTTTCAGGCTCCTGGAATGATGGTAGCGGGTAGTAGAAGCCATAAAGGGATGCGATGGTAGAAGAAGGAGCAGTAAATATAATGAAGGAAAATGAAAATGTAATGAAAGCACTTTCAGTTAGGGGTGGGGTCTGGATGATGTACGTATAAAGAAAGCTGTTAAGTATAGTTATGGTAGAGGAAGTTTAATATGTATGTAATGGAACAAAACCCAAAAGTAATGAAGTTTGTGAAGTGGCTAAACATGAAAATTATTGGGTGGTAAGTAAAGAAAAACGTATTGGGGAGTGGAAACGTAAAGGGGAATTGAAAACTGTGATAGTGGATAAAAACAAGGCAGGGGAGGTGAGTTGGTGAGAATACAAAGGGAATACAAGTTATGGTTGTAGGTAAAGCACACACAATGACGTTAGTTGATACAAACTAAAACTAGTATTAGATGGGTGAAGTAGAAGTTGAAACAAGTAGATGATAAAACTGGTAAAGAAGTATTTAGTTAGCAAAATCGTTTTTAAACAACAAAACAATTGTAATATGTAAGCCTAAACGGAATTGATAAATATGTTTGTAATATTAATTCAAGGGGGGGGGGGTAAAGGAAAACGAGACGGGGAAGTTCATTGGTGAAAATACGAAGGGAATACAAATCAGGCAAAAGTGATTGTGGTGTGTAAACGTAAACGTAATTGATACCTGTGTTTGCCACATTTAATTGGGAAGGGGGGGTTAACATAAACGGAGGTTTATGGCAAAAAAGTTGTGGTGTGTGAACATACCCAGAATTGTTAACAATGTTTGTATGCAAAAAAAGGGGTAATAAAAAACTTAGCGATTCGAATACCAAGAACAAAGACAAACCAAATAACTTACTTGCCACACAATTACACGGCTGGGGGACAAAGACAAACAACATAAAACAATTGGGGGACGTAATGAATACAAAAAATAGTAACAGGCAAAAGACACAGAATTATTTTTAGTTATTCATAATATTCTGAGTGAGAAAATGGTAATGTATGTATAATATACATATGAACTTACTTACCACGAGAAATGGTAGGGGGTACGATGGAGAAGGGGGCACTATGAGAATCCATGTGAGAAGGTAAAGGGTAAAACAAATTGGTGTGGCTTAATAGATTAGTAACTGATAAACTATTTAGGTAGGAAGGTACAAATGGTTAGAAAAATAAGACAAAAGATAGGAGACGATATGTGGAGTAGGTGAATACAAAGAACATGGTAGCATAAACACAACACAAGAAAGTAACTAGTGAAAAATATCAATCAAAATGTATTGTGGTGTGTAAAAATGAATTGACTGAGTACATTCATTAGTAAGGAATGCGAAGGATTAGTAGCCTTGAAATTTGAATAAACTCTAAAATTAGGTGATGGGTGTTCTATATAACAAACTTAGCGGAGCCTTGAAAGTTTAAATTGATCTATGCGTGGTGTGATGACAAAAAGAGAGATCAAAAATGAGTAAAGCAAATTTAGTAGAGTGCAAAAGGTCAAGAAAAGTATAGCTGGTAAAAAAATAAAATAGTGAGCCTGAAAAACAAAAAAACATTGCATGAACATTAGAATGCAGTCATGGGATGAGAGAGGACACCAGTTCTGGAAATGGTACCCAAGATCTCTAGGTTCAATTTTCTTGCACGCCTTTATGCTCCGAGTGGCATGAGGTATCATAAGTAGTAAAACCATGAGACCGGAATCGCTAAGTGATTCATCTTGTGGGAGAAAAGGAAGTATTTTAACCCGGAAAGCTAGATAGTACACATGGAGATGAAAAAGTTAAACAAAGTATGTGAGGAGTTGGGGAAAAAAGAAATGGAAAAAACAAAAATAAGTTACTACTAACCTTAGGCATTCACTTAGAGGCGCTAGCTTGCTTAATAAGATATGGCAGCATGATGGCGATAAGGGCTGTTGCTTTTATCTATTGCAGCTTCACAACAGAGCTTAACGTTGCAATCAAAGATATAGATGACACGCACGGGGATGTGGATGTATAAGGCAACCCTATGTTTTATTTCTAGGTTTAAAAGGACGCAAAACACATCAGCAGCATAAAACAACTCAGCTCTTCCAGGGACACAATGCCTTTTCCAAAGCGCTAATAAGGGTGTCGCCAAAATTAAAATGCAACGGGTGCAGGAATTGTTGGAATGCTGAGTACAGCCTGGAAAGTGCAGAAATGAACTTAGTGTCCAAAACGTGAACACGGAACAAATCAGTTGCAGTGGGCGCTCCACACACGTCATACGTGAGGTGGAGAACTAGAGCATCCATAACATACAGAGGGATAGGCTTCTTGCGCTAACATATATCAAAACTTTATGTGATGGTCAAGATGACTTTGCTGCCCATGTCAATAGCCCTGAAAATTTAATGAGATTAGATAAGCGAAGTTATGAGATGAGGGAGCGTTAAAAAAACATACCGAAGAGCTTTCAGTTTCCCCACAGAGAAGTTGAATCGAGTCTCGTCCCTCTCAGTATCAGCTGGTGATGGGTGCCTAATCAGGACTTTTGTATGCTTTGCAAGCTGATAGGGACCATCAAGCCGCGAGATGATAGTATGCTCTCTCTTGCTCTTTCTGCACTTCCCTTGCTAATTTATAGTGGGAGGTTGGGGGACCAGGAGCGACCCACCATTTTGGAGTTAGGTTGAAATAGAAACTTGGGATTTTGATCTCTTGCTTAAGAAAGAAGAGCATAGACAAGGGAGATCAGATAAAAGACGAAGGAGGGATGGAGATATGTCACAGCACCTCAAGTGTTGGAGTGGTAGTAGGGTTAGTGGAATGAATGTCGGTGATGGGGGAGGAAGACAAGGCTCATAGAAGAACAAAATTGAAATCAGGTCAGGCGATCTTTGTGGAAGAGTTGTGGACAACAAAACTGGAAAAAATTATCGTAACATGTACCTAAAAAGAAGTATCGGCTACAACAAAGGATGAAAAGTATCTGATAAATTATTATGATGAAACATGGGATGATAACAGAGCTACGGCAGGCATGTCAGGTTGGGCAGATTGGTTAGAGTGGGGATGGCTTGTAGGACATAAATAATAGGGGGAAATAAATGTTACGGGCCATGCTTTGATGAACTGAAGCGTATAAAGGAATAAGTAAGATGTCAGGGTGATTACATTAACCTCGTGAGCTTGTGTTTGAGTGTTGTGGGTGGATTGGATTCGGAAGTCTCAATTGGTAATGTGAAATAAAGCAAGTATGTATGAGATTTAGCATGTATGATGTTTTATCACAAAAACACAGTACTTACAGAAGTGGGAGCGGAGGTCTGATTGGTGTCGTTGGTTAGCGAGCCAACAATGGAGATGGCAGCAGAAGGAGTGTCTAAATAGGTAACGGAGTCTATGGATACAGTATTAGATTAGTAAAGCGGGTACGTAATGCTCGTAGTGAATATATAAGGATAATTTAGGCGGTAAAACATAGGTTAACAGGTTTTAGAATGCTGACCAAATTGGGTTTGGCGGGAGTCTTGATTGAGATGGGACTAGAAACAGTGTTTGGAAGGGGACCAGAAGCCTGCGAGGGGGGGGGGGAGCAAACGTAATTACAAACATAGATTTTTAGTGGGAATAAAAAGGGAGTTGTTCCAAAGCAGGGGGATAATGCGAAAAAAAATGTGAGCTTACAGAATACTCACCAGGATTTTGTTTGAATTGGTGTGTGGGTTGGGAAGAGGACGGTTTGGATGGTGGTAACAACAAGAAATGTGTTGGAATTGGGGGCAGCTGGAGTGTTAGATTGGCTACCTTCGAAGCTGAGATTGGGGGGAATCAACAACTTGTTTGTGTGCACAATCCTGGGTAGCTTCATTGTCTACCACCTTTGTTGCATCTGACGTTTATGGGTCCTTGGGTAAAGTCTGTGGAGTAGTGAAGCTAGTAAGGAGAAAGGATAAAGTAATGGTTAAAAATATATGGGGCGTACAGATGATTGTTTTGAGGGTAATATCTTGGACGCTGTGTCACATGCTTCTCAACAAACCGTGTTCTCCCTCATATGACATTTCTGCATTGGTGGTTGAATCATGTGGCGTACAATAATAAAGTTAAGCAGCTACTTTTAATAGTAGGTGTTTTAAAAAGTGTTGTCGTGTGGACAAATGTTTACCTTGGAGGCTGACTGACGTGCATCTTTGAGGCTCTAATGTTCTGAAGACTCCATAGAGGAACCATCGTCTTCATCTTTGTCCCCACCATACATCTCTTCATCATCTTCTAATGCGTATGTAGTAATTAAGATAGGAGGGAAGAAAGGAATGGATAACTGATATATGTGACAAGAAACTCAACACTATAATAAAAGGTGTTCTTATGCATCAAGTCTACGTTGTTAGGACTATCATCACCATGTGAAGAATTCGGGACAGATTCCCCAGAGCTAGAATTGCCTTGACCAGTGAAGTTATGCACAAGTGACAAAAGTGGGGATGCTTAGTGACCTCTTTCATTGTAAAAGCAAATAAACCATGACGTTAGACAAGCAAAAAGATGATCCTCCATTGCCCCTACCCGCAAGTCAAGAGAGCTACTAATGTAGTCAAGATCAATTTTGGGTTTAGAATTGGATGGGCTGGCAGAATTGGATGCGTGTTGTTTCTGTGCAGATTGGCATGTTCTCCTAACAGAAGATTGGTGAATATGAAAGAGGTCGGGCAACAAAGGAGTGGGTGTAACACCCTAAACCCGAAATTCTCAAATTCTACACAATTTTTAGTAAAGTCTTGGGCGGACCTTACACTTAGCCATTTTAAGTCCATACTTCGCTAAGTCAAAATTTCGATTTTAAAAGAAAAGTGACAAGCTCAAATATTCAAAACTAAAGACGGCTCCATTTATTAAATCCAAATCGAAGTTCAACACAATTCACTTAGCCGGCAA
>OVBA01003651.1:0-26888 GCA_900406435.1 Lepidium aucheri | reverse complement strand
TATTTGAGTCATTTACCTATAATTTCAACCTATTTGAGTAAATCACCCTTATTTATAAGTGTGTTATGAAAAAAATATAGTAGTAGAGATTCATACAAAACGTGAAAATACTGGTAAATGGTTATCGCCCCCTGAACTAAAGTGTACTTTCTGTCTTTAAATAATCGGAATTAAGAAGAATCCTAATGGTCCAATTTACACATCACTTGGTGTGATGACGAGGGGAACAATCATTGAGGTCAATCTTAGTGAGAAATAACTATATCTTTTGTTATTAGATACCCAATTACCCAAACCTCTAACTGCTTATCATATGGTCATTAGAAGTGACTTTCTTTGTTATCTCTGAGAAACTGTACTCACTACTTTCTTTTTGGTTTTGTGGTCTGCTCCCTTTGCTTGTTTTTGAGATCCTTGAGTCTTCAGACATCTCTGTGTTAGTATGATATTCATTGTTTCATATAAGAATTTTGCTTATTGTGCCCTTAGTGAGCCATTCCATAAGTTAGTGCAGCTTAGTTTACATTTGAATACTCAAAGAGCTCAAGAAGATTGGAGTTTCAAGTGGTAGAGGTGGTACTAATGCACCTTTAGCTCTGCGTCGAACAGAGTTTACGACCTGTTTTTGCGGTACACTATAATTGAGTGAGCTTTCTTCTTCATCTGAGTGTTCACTGGCCTGGACAACTTTAGTTTCCAAGTGTGCTTTTTGTTCCTCATCCTTAAGTGGATAATCATCTAGCACTGTTCTTAGTCAAATGAATCAAGAGATTTTTCATTTTTTTTTTCCGATTTGCACCAGAATATTAACAAAACAGAACCAAAATACGAGTGAAGAGTGAGAATATACACATGCAGTAGGTGTCATGGCTCGTAGCTTTGATTCTTCTCACGCGGATTTAACTTCTCCGCCAATTCAGCGATCGTCGAAGTCATTGTCGTCTTCACACCTCTACCGATTCTATAGAGGTTGAAAGTAGAAGCACACCAAGAACAGTTTTGTTCTGGATAGAGACTAGAGGAAAGCAAGTGTCATGTTGGGTACTGTCTTATTTTTTGTTCTCTTCTAAAACAATTTTATGATATTAAGGTTTTCATGGATCAATATGGTTTGTCTAATCATCACGTTAACTAGCATTCTATAGCCTTTTATACACATATGAAATTTATTTTATCATAAACAGTTCTTTCATTTAGATATGAAATCCATTTAATGTGATTTATAAATCTATTTAGTTTAATTTTAAAATCTAGACTCTTTGATTCTCAAATTCACTTTATTTGATTATAAAATCTACTCTCCAATAAGTCTCTAGTAAAGTTGAAACAACATGGGTTCTTTGAATTGAAGAATCTTGGGAAGTTTACAATATACATATGAACGATGAAAAAATTGATTATGGACAAGTTGTTACTCTCACAAAAAAATTACTTAATCCAGGTGAATGAAAATAAATTCTTGTCTGTCTATTTTTCCAATGTTAGGATTAGGAAACTTTTTTTTTTTCAGTGAGCTCGTTTTGGGTTTTATGGTCACTATGTCTGTGAATCATACTCAATCGTATCAATTACTATTTAATACAGAAGAGATCGTCACTTTCTTTTTCTTCCCGCGATTTCGCCGTCTTTCGAGTTCGGACTTGGCTTGTATTTATTTCGACAATCTCGCCGTCTTTCGAACTCAGACTTGACTCATATTTATTTTGACGATCTAAGAATGTTTTCTTTCCTTTCTTTCCTCGAGCCTCCTTCTATTGGGTCTTCTCCTGATTGGGCCGTATCGAAGTGGATATCTCCATTTGTGTCCAAATTTAGCAAGATTTCAATTCCTATTTCCACAATTTTCTTTCCTCTACTTCTGATCGTGAACTCGAGTGTTACGTATCAACAGTTGTATAAATTTCCTTTCCCTTACCCTTAGTACATTATCTCTTTATCATCGTAGTACTCAAGGTAACTTTTCATATTCTCTCTATTGCTACTCTATCTTTCTTACTTCACTTCATCTTCTTTCTTTATCACTTCTTTTCTCTTATTTCACTTCACCTTCTCTTTATCTTTTCTCTTGTTTCTCTTGTTTTCGTTGGCCATACTCATGGCTCTGCGCACATTTTTTGGCAATCCATTGTTTCTGGTACAGAAGTTCCTATAAAAATGGGAAACACCCTACCTTTGAGTGCGGTTAAAACTATTTGATTTACGTAATTGGAAATAACCAATTAGGTTTATGACAAAACCTAGAAATCGATCACTGATCCAATTTCAGTACCTCTACATGATAGACCTCAACAGAAAACAGTGAGCTTGTTTTGGGTTTTATGGTCACTATGTCTGTCAATCATACTCAATTGTATCAATTACTATTTAATACAAAAGAGATCATCATTTTCTTTTCCTTCCCGGCGATCTCGCCATCTTTCGAGGTCAGACTTGGCTCGTATTTATTTCGACGATCTCGCCGTCTTTCGAGCTCAGACTTGACTCATATTTATTTCGACAATCTAAGAATCTTTTCTTTCCTTTCTTTCCTCGAGCCTCCTTCTATTGGGTCTTCTCCTGATTGGGCCGTACCAAAGTGGGTATCTCCATTTGCGTCCAAATTTAGCAAGATTTCAATTCCTATTTCCATGATTTTCTTTCCTCTACTTCTGATCGTGAACTCGAGTGTTACGTACAACAGTTGTATAAATTTCCTTTCCCTTATCTCATTATCATCGCAGTCCTCAAGGTAAATTTTCATATTCTCTCTACTGCTACTCTATCTTTCTTACTTCACTTCATCTTCTTTCTTTATCACTTCTTTTCTCTTATTTCACTTCACCTTCTCTTTATCTTTTCTCTTGTTTCTCGTGTTTTTGTTGCCCATACTCATGGCTCTGCGCACATTTTTGGCAATCCATCGTCCTCGAAGGCTCCTCCGCTGGTTCTGCCAGTCATGTCGTTTCTCGTCATACTCTTCTCACATCAGATGACCTTGAAAATTTCAGGGTCAAGCGTCATGTCCCTGGTCAAATCAACCTTTGACTTCCTGCAGATTCTCCATTTGGTTATGCTTTGATTTTGTCCTTTTTCCGATGATTACCATCTTTCTTTTTTGGTTCCTTTCCCTTTGCTTTCCTTGCTTGATTCATTGGGTCTTTCTTTCAAGCAAATAGTTCCCAACTTTATGTGCTTGATGATTGCATCGCTGGTTCTTACTTACAAACTTGGTGAAGCGTTTTCTCCTTGACTCTTTCTTTAGCTCTTTTCTGTTTGCAGATCTGGACCTCGCCCGGTTTTCTATGCTTATGCTGCTCTGGGAGCAAAATTTCTTGATGGTCTTCCAGCTCGACAGGATGGATGGGCTGAGAAGCTTTTCCATTTTAACCTTTGCCATAAATCAATAAGAGATTTCCCTTCTGACCACATATTGGATTCCAATCACCTCGCTTGTGTTCCGGTTCTCTAGAATAGAGGTTCCTTTTGTATTTATTATTATTTTTTGTTGCGGATTGATGCTGCTGCTTTTTCTTTTTCAGTTTTCCATGAGCCCGTGCTTGGAGATAAAGAACTGTCGGCCTTAATTCGCAAGTTTTGGCTGGATGATAGTCACTTGCGCTCGTTTACCCCAGAGAGAGTTTGTCGCACCTTCTTTCCCAAGACTCCTCTTCTTACATTTTCGATGGCTCGATCCCCTTTGTTTCATCATTCGGGCCGCGTTGATTCATTCTTCCGAGCTGGTTGGTTACGTTTCTTCAGCTCGTTCCCTCTTCTTCTTTCTCTTTTTATTATGTTTTTATTGTTTTTATTATCCTTTAAGAATCCTTCCACCGGTCTGGTGCATCTATGTCAAATTCCTACATAAATCTCGTAGGCAATGGAACTCGATCCCTGGTTGATGCATCACGTGACTTGCTTCCTATTATTTCGAATCTTCATCTTAAGAATTAGTTAGATATTGGTACTCAGTTTTGTGTTTTTCCAATAATCTAGGATTCTTCCTTAGTTTTAGCTAGTTTGAATTTAATAATCTTCTTATATGTGAGAAGAGTTTGCATTGTACTTTCACACGTTTTATCTAAGAGATTTCCAGAAAGCTTTCAAGCTTCTGTTTTCCTTTCAGATTAAGAATTAAACTCTAACGCCCCGACCGTCACCTTAATAGGCCTCACGTCCTTTTCGGGCTACGTCCGGGAGGTTTTAAAGACTTGTTTACCAACCCTACAAATCACCACATGATCTTTCCCCGTGTTTTGTCCTCACTCACAAAATTCAAAAATCACTTCCCGGAGGGTCCCCCATACTTTGACTACTCCAGCTCAAGCATGCTTAACCCTGAAGTTTTCTCTGGACAAGTGACCAAAAAGATAAGTGGACTTTGATAACATAGGTGGCCAAATCAATTTTTTAAACTTCTCCACATGCACCACCACATATCATATTTCCTAAAACCGGGGTGTTACATAAACGTTCTATAATTTGAGAGAAGAACCTTCTCTTTGAGCATTCATAGAATCAACAAATCAAAGGTATTAAATTCTATTATTGAGCTTCACCACTGGTTGTTCATGTGCACCTATCTTTAATGGACTTACCACCAGCCACTGGATTAAAGGCCACTTGCCACATTCTTTTCAACATTTCTAGTATATAAGGTTCTATATGTTTTTATAAACAACCTTATAAAATAATACAAAACAAAGTCCACAAAAATAAGAATTGCTTTCGAAACAGAAACTGATATTCAAGTGAGTCTACATCATCAAACAATGAAATTGCTGATCTGACTCTTATACATTACTTTTATCATTATGGAATGATCGACGAATCCTCTGGTCTTGCACTTGCTTTGTTTTCAAAGTCCACATCGTGTAAGACATCACCAAGCATTCTCCTTGTATGACACCAATTCATAACCACAATTTTTCCCAGGTTCTGATCTCATTTTATTAAAGATCTCACTAACTTCAGTACCTCCATTTCTCAAACACAAAAAACATTATTAGAGTTGAAAAAAGCTTATGCAAATTTAGGTTACCAGCTTTTTTCCAACAAATAGCAAAAACAGCAAATTGGTTGTAATTATCTTGACATGGAAAAGGAACAATTCAGGAATGGGAAAACAAAATCAAAAGGAAATATCAAGTTGATAATCACAACGGAATTAGTTGATTGCATCTCAAAAGTTGTGAACTAACAAAATTTCTGTTTTCCCCAGAAAAGTTGTCGAAAAACTAATAAAAATTGTGGTAATCAAAACTTGGGATTCAGTTACAAGAGGCACAGAAAAATCAACTCAAATACACCCCAAACGATAAAAACCCAAAGCTTCACCAAATCAATGAACGTGTTCCAAATCTCTAAATCTTTCGCTGTCTGACACATGTTACCTAATTGAGTTATCAAGTCAAGCATAGAAACCCTGATAGCATCAAGCAAATCGGTATCAAGGACAAGAAGGAATTTCTCGCAAAACTTATGGAGATTATTCTCTGATTCACATCATAAAGCTTGTGGATTATACAATTAAGCTTTCCTTGCTCCAACAACGATTTCGTCCGATCGAGATTCACCAAATCAATATCTTGTGATAGAAATCGAAAAAAGAATATAAAGAAGAAGGGCAAACAAGGAATTTAAAAAAGTAAAGATGCAGTTTTTGCAAAATAATTTTGGCCGAGACGTTTTGCAAAGGGGTATGCATACACAAAAAAAATTCTTGCAATTCCTCTTAGTATATTTGTATTTCTTAGAAATTATATATAACAATTATATAATTTAGTTTAATATATCAAATCATATATTATTTAAGTAGGATTCACTTTAATAGATATTTTTAATATATAATTATTATATGTAGCGATTTCTAACTAATTAATATATATATATATAATTACTATACATATGCTATCATATTTTAAAATTATAAATCTCTAATATCTATTAAGTTAAATTGTTTTCAAATTTCAAAATATGTAAAAATTAAATACAAATGAATATACTATAAGTACAGAGATATATTTTTACTTATTTAATAACTAAAATAAAAACAAAACAAAAGGAACTAAATTTGAATATTCAGTTTTAATTAATCTCTAAAAATACAATTTGAATATCCTATTCTATTTACTATATTTTTCGAGTTAAACACTATTTTCTTTATATGAACATAAAAATCTTTACTTTTTCCAACCAATTTTTAATTTCCTAAAAACAAAATTTTAAATTGAAAGAATCCATAATAATCTATTATAAAATCTAAGATTTTTACTTAATTAAATATTGTTTGTAAAAATATATAAAACTGAATTTAATTATCTTAAATTACGTACCTTGTAAATAATTTTTAATTGTGTACTTTTATTTGAATATTTCCATTTTAACTAAATAAAAATATTTACAATATTCCAAAATCTTAAAACTTTTTATAAATGTTCTGTAATTATTAAATTGTATTAAGTAAATATAGACATTCTTTGCTTTAAATATATACAATTGAATTTAATCTATTTATTGAATCAATGTTAAATATATACTAACTAATTATTTTTAACTTAGTGTTTAAATTTTATTATTTCCCGTTTACTAAAAATCTAAAATATATGTCAAATGAACAAACCTTATATTTTATATTCATTTTGACTTTGAAATATTTAAAATTTCACTATCCAATAAAAATAAATAATAAGTTTTCTCTCTTTGAACAATAAGAATATTTGCAAAAATAACCTAAAATTTTAATGTATCAAATGCAAAAACTAACCTCTTTTGAATTCTATTGCAAAATAACACATCAAAATAGGGAATTTATTATTTTATCCTCTATGACCAAACAAAAAAAACTAGAACACAATTACACATTTACGTAAAAAAATTAAAAATATAAATAATCATTATATGATTAAACTTTTATTTACATAACCTTAAGATAAATAGTTATGAAGTGTAAAAAATAAAATATCACAAAAAATTGGTGAAATAAAACTAACAAAGATCAAACCACATAGTTCACAAACAAACTATGAGATTATGATTTTGGGTTTTAACAAGATATGTTGGTAACCCATGTGGATTTGTAATTTGATATTTTTGAAATGGAAAATTTAAACAGTTGAGTTAAAGTTTGAGTGGATTAAGAATGTTTAATCTTTGATATAATTTTTTATTTTGACCTTGGCGTATTAAATAGAATTTATTCGATTTGTGTTTTAGGGTTTATGGTTTATGGTATAGAGCAGACTTCATATTGAAGTGTACTTTAAATGCAGACTTCAAGTGAAGTATACTTTCAAAGCAGACATCACGTGAAGTTTGTACATTGGAGACTACATGTGAAGTCTACTCTTTAACTATGAAAGTAGACTTCAAGAGAAGTATACTTCTTAACCTTAATTATTATTTAAATTTTTTAAGAATAAATAATTACTATATGATTAAAATTTTGGTTACATAACATTAAGATAAACAATTATGAAATGTTAAAATAAAATATCATAAAAACTTGGTAAAATAAGACCAACAAATATCAAAACTTAGGGTTTAGCATTTTGGATATAGAGTAGACTTCATTGGAAGTCTACTTCCAAAGTAGACATCGTTTGAAGTCTACTTTCAAAGTAGACATCTTGTGAAGTCTACTTTCAATGTAGACATCAAGTGAAGTCTACTATGAAAGTAAACCAGTAGGTTTAAACTTTTTTAACCAAATTATAAAAGGCCATTTTTACTAGTAGAGAAGAAAAACCTAGCCACTTTCTCTCCTCTCAGTTTGTGGTGGTGGCTCTCATTTTCATCTTTGGGAGTGGCGGCCATCAACATTTTCCTCTCACGTGAATCTCTCATCAGTTCTCCATTTTTGTTGCTTCTATTCTCCATCTTCTTCGGGTGTTTTCTTCTCACTTTTTTCATTTTTTGCAGGTTTTTCTAGTGACTCTTTGGCCATCATCTTCTAGATCAGAGCAACAATCTTCTAGATCTAAGTAAGAATCTTCTAAATCTGAACAATAATTGTCCAGATCTGACCAACAATCATCTAGATATGACGGTGTATCGTTCTAAATTCGTGATTGTCATTGTATTTAGAGAGTTTTATCGACTTAATTTGAGAGCTTTATTGATTTTCTCTTTGTTTGCAGATTTTTTATTTTATTTTCTATTGCATGTTTTTTTTTTCTTATTTTCTGTTGCAGGTTTTCACGTGAAGTCTGCTTGGTGAAGTCTGTTTTTCACGTGAATTCTGCTTGTGAAGTCTACTTTTCACGTGAAGTCTACTTGTGAAGTCTACTTTTTACATGAAGTTTGCTTTGTTTTTTATACAGATCTCCATCTTCTTTGGGTGTCTTCTTCTCACTTTTTTTCATCATTTTTTGCAGGTTTTTCTCATGACTCTTTGGCCATCATCTTCTCCAACCGCCGGTGACGCTGAACTCTAAGTATCATACAAATAATCTTTTAGATCTGACCAATAATCTTCTAAATCTGAACAACAACCATCTAGATCTGACGGTTTATCTTTCTAAACTCGTGATTGTTATTGTATTTTTCGAGTTTTATTGATTTTCTCTTTGTTTGCAGATTTTTTCTTATTTTCTGTTTTTTTCTTATTTTTGTTCCAGGTTATAGTGGAAAATTCATGTGAAGTGTGTGAGAGTCATAGACTTTTGTTGAAGTCTAGCTTTGAAGTTTACTCTTTTATGTGAAGTATGTTTATGAACTTTACTTATCACCTAAAGTATGCTCTATTTTTTACAGATGTTAGTGAAAAGTTCATCTTTGTTGTTGGAACTTTTTGTTTTGAGGTTAGTTAATGATTTTATTTGCTATGTTGTTTTACTGTAGATTTTAGCTTTGTTTGGTTTTGTTTCAATTTTCTTTTTCTTATTTTCTGTTGCAAAGTAGACTTTTGTTGAAGTCTGCCTTTGAAGTCTACTTATCATGTGAAGTCTGCTTGTGAAGTCTACTTCTCACGTGAAGTCTACTATGACTTGCAACGTTGGAAGAAGGCTTGGTTTGTTTTCAAGTCCGTGTGTCAATCACCTCAAGCCATTGTGTTGTTGCTATGATGTATATTGGTTTATAAGATCCCATGATTTTAACCTCAATAATGTATGTTATAACTTGTAAATATATATATGAGTTAGCTTCACAACCTCCATTTAAGGAAAACACAATTCTTGTATATCAGTCTTATATCAATGGTTCACAATGTATGGTGGTTGTTTTGAAATTTCTATTGCAAGTTAGAAATAGTATTTTATTACTCAAATAAAAAATCACTAAGTTGCTCGAACAACAAATCATAAAAAACATCACTAAGTTATTCAAAAAGAATTGTCATAAAAAAGTTGAAAGGAAGAAATAACACAAGTTTATTCGAGATGTAGGAGACTTGAAATTTACATACTGAAGTTTAAACTTTTAGAGAAATAAACAAAGTATCAAATACACATACAAAAAATACAAAAAGAAATTTTGAAAAAATTATAACATGTTTTAAATGAAATTTTACAAAATTATGTTGTAAACTTCACGTGAAGTTTACTTGGAGTAGACTTTACGTGAAGTTTACTTGGAGTAGACTTCATGTGCGGTCTACCTTCAATGAGCTAACTACCTATATTATTCCTAAAATTTACATACAATTAAATATAATATATAAAAAAGTTAAACTCGTATATAAGCACAAAAAGTATCAAAAAGTACAATTTTTGTAAAAAAATTATAACATGCTTTAAATGCAATTTTACAAAATTAACGTTGAAGACTTCACTTGAAGTCTACTTGGCGTAAACTTCATGTGAAGTCTACTTGGAGTAGACTTCATGTGAAGTCTACCTTCAATGAATTAACTACCTATATTATTCCTAATATTAACATAGACTTAAATATAATATATAACCAAGTTAAACTCATACATAAGCAAAAACAATATCAGACACCACAAAAAAAAAAAAAACATGCTTTAAAGACATTTTTGTAAAATTAACGATGCAGGCTTTACTTGAAGTTTACATATGAAGTCTACGCATTTAAAAGTAAACTTCTGTTGAAGTCTTCTTTTGGTAGAGTAGACTTCAACAGAAGTTTACTTTTAAATGCGTAGACTTTTTTAGGTTATTTTTGCAATTGAGTAAATGTTGACTTTTTGGCATAGACTTTATTTGGAAGTCTCAAAAAAATGTGTTAGTTTCGCAATTGACCAAATGTTGACTTTTCAAGTAGACTTAAAATGAAGTTTATGGGTATAGAGTAGACCTCTCCTGAAGTCTGCACTGATTCCTAAGAAAAGTACATATTTTCGCAGACTTCTCCTGAAGTTCACTTAGGAAATGAAGTCTGCACAAGAAGTCTGCACGTAAAGCATACTTCAAAAGAAGTATACTCGAAAGTAATAGTCTTTAATTGAATTCTACTTATTTAAATAAATAATCAACATTTTGATTTTAAATAGCAGATTTCATGTGAAGTTTGTGAGATTCACAGACTTCTCGTGAAGTCTGGCGATGAAGTCTACTTTTGGCGTGAAGTGTGCTATTTTTTGTCAATATTCGCTATATTTAGTCAATTGAAAAACTAATCCATTTAACAAAAAGTAGTCTTCATATGAAGTCCACACACATCAAATGAAGTCTAAAAAACCATGTGAACTCAGCAGAAAAAGTCAAACTGATGGTCAAATTCAAAACTATTCTGATGAAGCAGACTTCTAGACAAGTCTGCAAAAAAATAGTTTTGTGTTCAAAACAAAGCGTGTATACATCCACTATACTTTACTTTTGTAATCCAGAAAATTGGTCAATTGCGAAACTAACTTATGCATTGACTAGCACACTTCACGAGAAGTCTAATTTTAGCTACAAACTTCTCATGAAGTCTACTCTCTATAAATTTCTAAAAATTTGCAATAACTTAGGTAGATTTGAGTTAAGATCATCATTTACCTTGTTTGAATGTCCAGAAAGTTGAACTAAACTCGAAATTGTAACTCTTAGCTTCAAATAGCACAAAAAATGAAAGACTAATAGTTTCAATATATATAAATCAAAAATTAGAGAGCTTTCTAGATAACTAAAGAGAAAATGAGAGATTTTTAGATTAGAGATTGTTAGGAAACATAATAAGTCAAAAATGGTTGGTGAAGGTGCATTAAAAGCTTCATTTTTGGTTCTTAATAGTGGGTGGGAGAATTAAAGAAGATGACAGTTTCGTAAACGTTAGAGATTTGAGGGTGCATTTGGTTTTTTTTTGTTTAAAATTAAATAAATAAAAAAATTAATGGTAAAACCAATAATATGAGAAAGTAAGGGTAAAACCGGGAAAAATTGACCAGAAATGAAGAGTTAGTTTTGCATTTAAAAAAAATTGGGAGGTTAGTTTTGCAAACCTCCTTTAAAAAATCTCTACAAATTTGGAATATATATGTTGATAATTTCCTCATATAAAATTTAGTATATATAAATATATACAACTGGTTTAAATTTACCATAAAAATTGATTATCCTATCATTTCTAAAAAATTTGAAAAATACACTTATGAGTTGACAACGATAACCAAAAATGGCATTTTTAAAATTCTCCCTATTTTAGTAGATGAAAATTTCATTGGAAAAATATATTTCATATTTTTTCTATGAAATATTCATAGAGAGAATTTATAGTTTAAAAAACAGAATATATATATATATATATATAAGCAAAAGTATTACTTATGCTTATAAAACTTTTTAAATATCTTTTATTAACCAATTTAAAAATAAACTTTCAATCATATGGGGAATGAATATACTTTGAATTTCTAACATATTCAATGATAATATGTCAAGGTTATAACTATAGAATATAATTGATTGGATACTTTCATATTCGCATCAATCGTTTAGTTTCATGTTTCTAATCATTATAAATTTATGAAAAATAAACAACTTTTTAATATTTAAAACCTTAATAAATTTGGGTTAAAACTTAAATAAATTCGCATCTAAAAATTGAAAAGTATATGAGTTTAAAAAACCAAATAACACAACTCAAAAAAACTTATATACTAAAATTATTGTGCATTAAAACCTAAATAATAAATATTTAGAATATAATTTCTTATATAAATTTAATATATACAACTTTTATTGGAAAAATCTGTATTCAATATCTCACTATCAAATATCTATAATGAGAATTTATAATTCAAGAAACAGAATATGTATATGTATATATTTGTATATTAAGTAGAATTATTACTTATTCTTATTTAAATTTTAAAATATTGTTGCTAACAGATTTGGAAAAAAAACTCTCAATCATTCAGCAAATGAATGTACCTTGAATTTTAAACATATTCATTAATAATATTTTAAGGCTATAACTATCGAACATAATTAATTGAATATTTGCATATTCAAATCAATTGTTTAATGTCATGTTTACTAAACATCATAAATTTATGGGAAATGAACAAAGTTTATATTTAAAACCCTAAATAAATGTTGGTGTAAAATTTTAAATAAATAAGAGTCTAAAATCTAAAAGAATATGAGTTTAAAAACGTAAATGACAAGAACCAAACATATTTATAGACAAAAATTATAATGCATCAAAACCTAAACAATAAATATTTATTGTTCAATAAGTATTTATATCTCACTGTAAAATATTTATAACTAGAATTTATAGTTAATAACAGAATATATATAAGTAAAATAATACTTATCTTAATTTAAATTATTTGTTTGCTAAATGATTTATAAAAAAAATGTTTAATCATATGAAGAATGAACTTACTTCAAAACATATTTGTTGATAATATTTGAAGACTATAACTATCGAATATAATAAAATTAGATATCTATATTCGAATCAATCTTTTAATTGAAAAAATTAAAGTCAGATATATTAATAAAATAGAAATAATCTCTAATAATCAATGCTAACATTTTAGTTGAATTCTTTAAATAGACATTGTTAATCAAAATTGTCTAAATTGGATTTAAGTTATTTCAAAATATAAAATTATTTAATTTAAATTTTGAATATTTAAAATTTTGATATTTCATGTTTACTGAATATTAGAAACTTATGGCAAACAAACAAATTTAAAATTTAAAATCTAAATGAATGTGGACCTAAAACGTTAAATGAGTATGGGTCTAAAATCTAAAAGATAATGAATTTGAAAACCTAAATGACACAAATCAAATAAATTTATATATGAAAATCATAATGTATCAACACTTAAATTCTATAAATATAAAATTTTCAAGATGTTATTGATTTTAGGGTTTCTTACTTAAATAACCCATTGACTAAAATTAATATGTTAAATAACCCATCATTTTTTCTCTCATTACCCCTCATTTTTCATATAATATCTAAAATTCCATTACTTTTATATTATTTTTTTAATTTTCAGCAAAAGGCATCATTACTGAAATATTAATAAAGACTTCAATATTTACGAAAATGTCATTCTTCTTCAATTCATCCAACCATTACTACCAACCAAGACCAAGCTCTAAATGTTATTCTATCTCTACATTTTCGACAGCTTTATGCTTTTCCCAACCTTTAGCGACATTATCTCTTATTTTCTCTTCATTTCTATCCAAAAACTCTCTAATTTTCATTTTTCCATTTCAAAACTTTTAAAGATATTGTTTTTTGGTCTATTTAAAAAGTATATGCAATGAGTAACGGTTTAATTCTGCATTTTGGACGTTTAAATAAGGTAACTATAATCACTATCTCATATTTAGCTATTTCTTGCAAAATTCAGAAATTTGCAGACAGTAGACTTTAGATGAAGTCTCCACTTCTAGTAGACTTCATCTGAAATCTGCAAGTCAACGAAGAGGTTAGTTTTTCAATTGGCTATTTTCTGGATTTGGAAAGTAGACTTCATGTGAAGTCTTCTCATTCTTGTTTGGAAAAAAACAAACGGGGACTTCAAATAAAGTCTACTAAATTCCGAGTCAGTTTTGCAATTGACTAAAAATATGACTTTTCGAAAGACATCAAATGAAGTCTCAGCGTGAAGAGGAGACTTCCAAAGAAGTCTACTTTGTGTAGAGGAGTTATTTTTGTAGTTGACCAACATTAGAGTTTTTTGGCCAAAAAATCTGGAAATTAATTTGAAATTGCAAACTTCAACTGAAGTTTTCTAAAACTCGGGAGACTCCAAATGAAGTCTCTGTTACATACTCAGTAATGGGTCCTACATATGATTTTTGCAAAAAAAAAAAATAATAACAAAGTAATGTAGACTTCTTTTGAAGTCTCCTTCATTTTCGTTGGAGACTACATTTGAAGTCTGCGATGTCAGAGACTTTACCTGGAGACTTCTGCATTAAAAGTCAAACTTAGTCAATTGCAAAAGAAACCTCTGTTTTATAGCATAGACTTCACTTGAAGTCTGTAGAATTAGGTGGAGACTTCAAGTTTCAAACCAACTAGAGCAGACTTCTATTGAAGTCTCCTTCTTAAATTTATTGTCCTGGACAATTGCAAATATAACTTCCAAAACTAGAGACTTCTATGGAAGTCTTCTACTTCAAAGTCAACATTTAGTCAAATGCAAAAATAACTTTTAGAGGCTTCTATGCAAGTCTTCTTTGATGCTCGTAGGCTTCAAATGATGTCTCCTTTTTAAAAGAGACTTCAATTGAAGGCTCCTTGTACTAATTTTTTAAAATTGAATTTTTAGTGGGTAGTAACAATACTTTTAGCTAATTATATATTTCTAATATTGTTTATATAATATTTTGTAGGAAAATAGTTCAACTACCTGTTGTCTATGGAGAGTGGGTAATGAAAGACTTGTGTTGGCATTTCGAGGTTGACAATTGCAAAGGAGGAAAAATGTTATTTATAGAGGATAGGTGTACACATGATGAATTTCTTGGAATGGTACAAGATGATTACGATCTCGATGTGGAAACCAAAACTGTAGAGTTAACATATTCACTTCCAGTTTCAATGTTGCAAGAAATACCACCTAATACTCCTTCAATGCACATCACAAATGATAGACAAGTTAGAAGTTTTATTGAGTTATGTAAGTTGCATGGTGTACGCATATGTGTTGTTGGTGGGTTTTCGAGAGAATGCAACTGAAGCAGATAGAGGTGACGCAGAATGGGACCATGAGCAAGACGAAAACCAGAATGATCTTTTAAAAGATGACATGAAATGCGAGTGTGATGGTGAACCCATGGTCTACATGGACGGTGGAGATTATAGCCAATATGGGAAGTAAAAGACGAAGACAAATACGAAGACGAAGACGAAGAAGAAGATGAAATATATTTTGGGAACCTGAATCACGTTGACCAAGATGACAAATCCCAAAACATATATGCCGGTATGCGGTTTTCTAGTAAGGAGGAGTTCATATCATCATTGAGATTGAGGAGTATACTTTTTAAATTCAATCTTCGTGTAGACAAGTCAGCATACGAACTTTCTGGGGAAAAATGTTGTATTCCTGGTGTAAGTGGAAGGTTAGAGCGATTGTGAGAGACGCCAAAGACACTTTTTGGGTGCAAAATTTGAGAATATTCACACATGTTAAATGGTAGACCAATATGTTCACTGCAGACGCCATTCACCAAAACATATTGGCAAATTATTTGTAGATAGTTTTGGAACAATTGATGGCATCACGCCAAAGTATATCGAAGAGTCAATGAAGACCATGTGTGTACTAAGCTTGGGTTACAATACTTTGTATCGATCATTGATATACGCCCAACAATTGGTTCGTGGGACAACAAAAGATGGTTATGGTTACTTGCCTTCATATTTGCATTTAATTTAGGAAGCGATGGGAACTGTTAGAAGGCTTGAACTGGATGATCATAATAGATTTAAATATCTATTTATTGTGTTTGGTGCCTCTATAGCTGGGTTCAACTATCTTAGAAGAGTGATTTTGGTTGATGGATGTCATCTAACTGGGAAGTATGGTGGAGTTATGCTAGTAGCTGATGTGTGTGATTTTCAATGGTTTTAGAGCCTTGTTTTAGGTTATTTTGCATCCGATTAGCTAGATTTTGCATGCACTTTGGTTTGTTTAGGTTAGTTTTGCACTTTTTGCATTTGCATTTGGAGTTTTGGAATTTATCTAGGTCAAGGAGCAAAAAGGAGATTAAAATGGAGCTAAAGATGTTCGGATCAGCTGCTAAGGAGAAGAAGTTGCTCAGACTCGAATCGCTGCCTTGCGGTTCGCAGGGCGAGGATCACTCGGATCGCTAAAGGAAGGAAGCCTCAGTCGTCAGCCTCAGCCTATCTGCCGCGAGGGAAAAGCAACCCACTACACTCGGACCATCCATTAAGCCTCAGCCTGCGAGGACAAAGAAGAGACCACTTCTCGGTGCTCAAGCTCGCCAATGTACTCCGAGGGAAAGATTTTAGGTTGACCGACTTAGGTCGGTTTGACCATTAGGGTTATGCAAATAACCCTATAAATACCTCTTAATCACCATTTTATTAGATCTATCTGATGGTTAGCTAATAAACTCTCCCTATTTTCATTGTTGCTTTCTTTTTGGCTTGTTAAGGTACATTGTTGATTCCGATTTAAGCTTTAATGAATTACGTTTGATTTGATCATCTTTTAATTTCTGTTGTTTATTTTATTGTTGTGTTATGTTTATGCTGATGAGATCTCCTTTGATCCTCCACTCTCAAATCATGAGAAGTGAGTAGATCCTTGTTGATCTCGAGGATAGGGAGATCGGAGGTGAAATCACTGATCCTCTTGCCTTGCGAACAATGATCTGATCCGATCTCTTCTCACATGACTGAGCTTAAGGCCGATCTCTCCCTGATTAAGAGAGATCTGATTTGGGCCGAAACCTAAAGCTAGCGCTAAGGGGATTGGATACCAAGTGTCATGTGAGACATGGTTTGATCCACCGAAGAGAGACCTAGTATGTGGAATCGGCTATTAGATGTATTGGGCTGGACTTTAAGCTTTTGATTTGGTATGATCGCGGCTAGCGCCGTAATGGATCAACTGGATCGGAAAGGGGTCTTCACCATGAGAATGGGTTGATCTAGCTTGTCCCGGTCTAGAGATCGCCGTATATAGCTTGGCAAGGTTGGATCGGCGAGTTTATCGCCGATCAATCACTTCCTATCCTCTAGATTCATGTTTCTTATCTTACATTTATCTATTGTGATCATCTTGCTCTGTTTATTAATCATTTCTCTGTTTTTGCAAGTTTGGTTCTATTTTTATTTTGTCTTGTAGCTTATTTTGTCCTATTTGCTAGATTGAAAGCTCTCTAGAAAACATAGCTATCTTTGTGAAAGATTGATAGGTTGCTTGAACTAGGATCTAGTATTAGATAAGTTGTTTGCAAGTAACTACTAAGTATTGGTTCGACATTCCATTTACTTATCACTATGCTTCAATGATTTGATACTTTAGGCTTAAAAACCTCGTTATCAGTAGCAACAGCCCAAGATGGTAATTTCCAGATCTTTCCATTGGCATTCGGTATTGTAGAAACTGAGAATGGTGCTTCATGGGAGTGGTTTCTCACCAAATTAGGTAGTTGTTTTTTACACTAATCATCTTTGGTACTAGTTTCTGACAGGCAAACTCCATAAAGAATGCGTGCAACACAACATTTCCTTGGATAACATGAGGCATATGTTACTATCACCTTCAGAGTAACATAGTCACCCAGTTTAAGGGAAAACAACTCCTGTATTTGGCCAAAGCAGCGACATATGCGTACAACCTTGCTGACTTCACTCAACATATGGACGAGTTGAAGAATATTAACCCCACCCTTGCTCCGTACTGGGTAGATGAGGACCCAAAGTTGTGGTCACGTGCTAATTTTCCAAGCGACAAATACAACATTTAGACGAGCAACATCGTTGAATCTCTCAATGCCACGTTTAAGTTAGCTAGAGGATTTGCCATAAACTTCCTTTTGGAGTACATATGAGAGAAACTAGGAAAATGGTTCTATAAATGGAGGAAAGATGCATCTAGTCTCACAACGTGTCATACTCGAGGAGTAGAAAATTTGTTGGCAATACATGGAAAATATGCAAAAAAGATGGTTGTTGAACGCATAGATACTTGGAGGTTTTATGCTAAAGTGGGTGTGAGAAATTATTTAGTTGATTTGGAGCAGCAGACATGTGCATGTGGTGTATATCAGATTGAGAAAATTCCTTGTTTGCATGTTCTTGTAGTTGTATTGCAATCTGGTCTACATGTTACTACGCTTATATGTCTTTCTTATAGGAAAGAATATTTGACTGCAACGTAATCTTACAATATATACCCCAAAAGTGAGTACATAGTAGAGAAACAAGAGCAATGTCTTCCTCTGGTCGTGAAGATTCTTCTTGGAAGAATGAAGAAATCAAGATGGCGGAGTTGGCTAGGAATTGCTAGGATGCGACATAACAAGGCAAGTCGAATGTCCAAGCAATATAGTTGCTCAAAATGCAAATAACCGGGCTATACTCGAACCAATTGTGTAAGTTACTCTCTTGGAATAACTTTCTTATGCTCAATAAATTTTTTGACATTGTTATTATATGTTGGTAGGTAACAAAGGTGGAACATGATTGATGTTGGACATGACAAAGTATATTGATTATTCGAATTTGTTGTTTATTCTAGTATGTTGTTTATGGATAATGATTGTGCAATAGTGTGGTATTCATGGATAATGATTTTATAATGTTGTGTAATATTATGGTATTCTTAGATGATGATTTCATAATTTGGTGTAAAATAACGTTTGCAGACAATTATGTTTTTAGGCAGACAATTATGTTTTCCAAAAGCATTACATCACTCTGAAGTCTCCTAATTAAGAAGGTAGCTTATAAATAAGTCTCCTAATAATAGTCAGACAAAAATATAGAATATTTACCAAAAGAATTACATCACCTAAACCTGATCATCATCACCAAAAACACCCAAAGTAAATACAAAAAATTATTAGTTATTTTGCACTCACAACAATAATAGATGCAAGATACCAAATAATAAGTTTTCTTTGAAGCTTAACAACAAATCCCATCCATCCGTTGTTCTTCACTACTAATCCCATCCATCAACTGAGCAAGCATATTTTACAGCACCTATCCATATACTCCTTTATTGTCTCAATGGAGCTGAGTCTCAATATAAGAAGAAGACCCCTTACACTTCTTTGGTTCCTCAAGTGCACCCTTAGTATATGGTTGCTCCTCACGAATTCTCTTTCTCCCACCACTCTTCACGACTTCTCTCTTCACATCTTCAGTCTTCTCGACTTTAGCAACGGGTACCATAGCCAGCACACCCTCTGTATTCCAGTCAGACTTGGTGAACGCCCATTTACGCTCGAACTGACCACAAAGTGCCTTTATGATGTTGTCAATTAGTGGATCATCCTCATCATTGTCCCATCTTGGGAACATGTCTGTATAACTCTTCTGAATGCATCAGACCCGGATCTACATTAATAAAAACCAAAAATACAAAACCAGTAAAGAATTAGGAATTGTTATACAAAATAAACATATAATAATATAGAATAAATATGATTCATACCTATTTAGCCATGTTATCTACTGGATATTTTCGGTTCCTAGATCCTTTGTATGCTAGCAACAGTGGAGATGGATTACCAGAGACGAGATCGGTATAATTGGCTATAAAATCCAGAAGCGCATAATAGACCAAACTTGAAGGACTTGGAAAAATCCGTCAATTTTGATAGCCAGTTTTTTTAGGCGTGGTTTCCTTAAAAGAATCCACCAGTATTTTGTGTACAAATCTTCCCCAAGGATAGGCCTCAAAGGTAACAATATCCATGACCAGTATAGCCAGACTAAGACATATGGCTTGCTCAGGCTCCCTAGCTTCAATAAAGCAGCATATATAGACAGGTACCCTAACCTCATCCGATCTGCACGGGACCACGTATGATAGACTTCTGTAGCGACAACCAACTAATCATTGCTTTGTCCTTGATTTCAGGCACTCCAAGAAGCACCCAATAGTCTCGTATTTCCTGAGTAACTTCAGTGGTAGGCGATTCAAGATTCTCCAGGTATGCATAGTTCAGACCAGTAAGAAACTCAAAATCATTAAGCGAGAATTTGATTAGATTCACACTAATCAGGAACCAAAGCTCAAAAGGTTTCTTACACTCCAACTAAAAAGTAAGCAAATGATGCATACGTCTGGATGCCCAACCAAAGCCCATCTCATGGAACTTCAAAAACACACCAAGCCTTGACTGATATAGCTCCAGCCTTTCATCTTCAAGTAGAGCGTCAGTCAACGCATTGATAAGCTTGATTTATCCACTAAAATATTTGATACTCTTTGTTGGCCGAGGTTAAAGACCTTTAGTGAAAAACCTTTGGGGAAATACTAGCCTTTTCACGAGGGTACCTGCAAACATCAAAGGAAGTATGCTAAGTTCAAGAACTGTAACAATCATACAACTGCAAATCCCCGAGAAGTCTCCTCAAGAAGTCTCCTCAAAAAGTTTCCACAAGAAATCTCCACAAGAAGTCTCCTCAAGAAGTCTCCTCAAGAAGTTTCCTCAAGAAGTCTCCACGAGAAGTCTCCTTAGGAGCCTCTAGCAGTAAACTCTACAAAAGGTCTCCGTAGGAGTCTCCACAAGAGGTCTCCTTAGGAGTTTCCACGAGAGGTCTCCACAAGAAGTCTCCTCAGGAAACCCTAACAGAGAAAACCAGAACAATTCAACAAAAATTCAATTAAAATACAACCTGTTTGAGCATCTTGCGCTGCCAAGGACGAAGAGGTACCCATTTTCTCGGACAAGAGAGATGAGTGGAGGGATAATCGTCCCGGTAACATGCAAATAGACAAATTTATGTCAAAAACATAAATTTTTGCAAAATACAAATATTAGTGCCGGAGACAGAACAAAACTTGTTCTCTCTGAAACAAGAGGCGATTACGCGGTGGAGACGGCGGTATGCAAAAAAAACCACAAAAAATTCACATCTGAAGAGAGGAGAAGACTTGAGAGAGAAGAGAGAAAGAGAGAGATTATACTGTCACAACCCCTGCTAGATAGTCTTGTCTTACGCCGGTGGTAGAGTGGTTGCATCGGAGAGTCTTGTCTTTGCCGGAAAAACAAATACATAAGTCAGAAAAATGAAGAAGAAGAAAAAGAGAAGAGAAGAGATGGAAAATAAGAGGAGAAGAGAAGAGAAAGAAAATAAGAGGAGAAGAGAAGAGAAGGAAAATAAGAGGAGAAGGCGCTGAGATTACCTTGAAGAGATTGCCATTGGAGAGGAGGTTTGATTTTGAAGTTAGTGGCGGAAGCGCAGATGTTTTGCCGGAAGTTGAAAACAGAAGGCGGTGGCGACTGTTGAGAGAATTTGGAAGAAGGAAGAAGAGAGAGAGTGGCTAGGGTAAATAGTTAATAGTTTTGGCTTTTATATGTAGGTTAGTTTAGAAATCGTTCCACGAAACCAAAATTAGTTTATTACTATTGTTGGTTAATTTTGGTTAATTTTAAACCAAATTTAATTTTTGAATTTGGAGACTTCAATGGAAGTCTTCTGAGAAGACTACAAATGAAGTCTTCTCTAACCACTAAATTATAACCAGTTCAATTTTCACAATCGTTGGTTAATCTTTGTTCACCGTAAACCAAATTTAATCTTTGAATTCAGAGACTTTAATTGAAATCTTCTCCTGGAATTAGAAGAGTGCAAATAAAGTCTCCTCTAACCCCAAAATCTTATATGCTGAATATTGAGTTTTATATTGTAAGTTCTACACCGTAAATGAAATATTTTTCCATATATTAGACCTAATTCTTATATATGTACAATTCAGATTATATATTCTATTTCTACATTTTGAATACAAAAATCAACAAATCCCACATGATTACTATATCTTATTTCCCTAAACCCTAAACTATGATATAGTTTATTTATAATGAACTTTGTTGTGTGATCTTCCTTTAGTTTAGTTTTTTTGTGAAATTTTAATTTGTATACATCATAATAGTTTACTTTTAGATTCTGTAATAAAAATTATAAGAATATAATCATAATTATTATTTTAATCTTAATTTAAATATATAATTTAAAAAAAGACTTCAAAGGAAGTTTTTCCGTGGAAACTAGTAGATTTCAAATCAAGTCTTCTCTGCGGAAACTTCACCTGAAGTCTTTATTTTCTATGTAGGGTATAAAGGTAAGTGCAGTTCCTGGTTTTTTGTTTGGTCATTAAAGGTATAATTATAAATTCACTACCCATGTGGGTTACTTTTAGAGAAAAAATCAAATAGTGTATATTTTTGTATTAAAAATAATTTTTTTGTATATTTTTGTCATTTTCCCTTGAATTTATATATTCTATTAACGGTTATATAGGTATTAGAGACAAAATATTATATAATACATAAAAATTAATTAAGATCTATCTAAAAATAAATTTGGAATACAACATAAATCATCATTATAATTAAATTTCTATAATATAAGTATATAAAAGTAATAGTTTTACTTAAACACACCATATATAAATTATTAATAAATCGCATATATAAATGAATATATCAATTTTCAAGACTAATATATAGACTATGATTTTGCCGATGCATTAAAATATATAAATCAACACATATTACGAATAACAATTCAAAAAATATACTTAGTTTAAATAAATATAAATAACTATGTATGTATAGAAAATTCATGAAAATCTAATCCCGGACCACCGCATGGGACATCATCTAGTATATAAGAAGAATGTTGTTTTCTTTCTAGAGTATCACATCATCAACTTATATCAATTTTCATCTATAACTTAAAACAAAAAATACAAAATAAAATAAAAATAAAAATCGAGAAATGAAAGAAAACAAAACACATATATTACATAACAACATTAAATGATTGACACTAAATTATTTTTAATTGAAAATTATATATATAAAAGAAGAGTTTGGTTCTCTCCATAGGTGAATCCACATCAGCAAAACATTTAATACCAACAACCAATCATATTGTTAGATTAATACAACTCATATGCAATAGTAAACCATTCTTATCAGACAAATGAAAGACTAGGCCTGGGTGTTTCGGTAAATAGAGAGAGAAGGAGAGAGAGTTAGAGAGAGAGAGCGAGGGGAAGGGAGAAAGGGAGAGAGAGAGGAAAAAAGAGAGTTAGAGAGAGAGAGTTAAAGTGAGAGAAGGGGAAAGAGTTAGACAGAGAGAGTTAGACAGAGAGAGTTAGTGAGAGAGAGAGTTAAAGAGAGAGAGAGTTAGAGAGAGAGTTAGAGAAAGAGAGAAAGAGAGAGTTAAAGAGAGCTAGAAAGAGAGAGAGAGAGAGAGAGAGAGAGAGAGAGAGTTAGAGAGAGTGAGAGTTAGACAGAGAGATAGGGAGAGAGAAAGAGAGTTAGAGATAAAGAGTTAGAGAGAGAGAGTTAGAATGAGAAAGTTAGAGAGAAAGAGAATTAGAGAGAGAGAGAGAGTTAGAGTGAGAGAAGGAGAGAGAGTTAGAGAGAGAGTTATAGAGAGAGAGAAAGCGAGACAATTATAAAGAGAGAGAGTGTTAGAGAGAGAGTGAGAGTTAGAGAGAGATAGTTAGAAAGAGAGAGAGGGAGAGAGAAAGAGAGTTAGATAGAAAATTAGACAGGGAGTTAGAGTGAGAAAGTTAGATAGAGAAGGAGAGAGAGTTAGCGAGAGAGAGAGTTAGAGAGACAAAGAAAGAGTTAGAGAGAGTTACAGTTAGAGAGAGAAAAAGGGTTAGAGAGAGAGTTAGAGAGAGAAAGTTAGAATAAGAGAGTTAGAGATAGAGTTAGAGAGAGAGAGTTAGAGAAAGAGAGTTAGAGGGAGAGTTAGGGAGACATAGAGAGGGTTAGAGAGAGAGAGTTAAGGAGACATAGAGAGAGTTAGAGAGTTAGAGAGATAGAGAGAAAAGGAGAGTTAGGGAGAGTTAGAGAGAGAGAAAGAGAGCCAGAGAGAGAAAGAAAGAGTTAGAGAGAGTTAGAGAGAGAAAGTTAGAGAGAGAAAGAGAGAGAGAGATTTAGAGCAAAAGAGAGTTAGAGAGAGAGGGAGTTAGCGAGAGAAAGAGAGATAGAGAGAGTTAGAGAGATAAAGAATTTGATTTAGAAAGAGAGAGAGAGTTAGAGAGAGTCCACGCATCGCGTGGCTACTAATCTAGTACTTATAATAATTCACTTCATACATACAAAAAACACAAAAAAACATTAAAATAAAATAAAAATAGTACGGAAAGGAAAGACGACAAAATGTATATTACATAAAAATATTTTACAAAGGAAATTAAAATTATGCATGAATTTTAAAAAATAAAATATAAAAATAATCCACAAACAAAAAATAATAATTCACAAATGAAAGAAGACAAAATAATATTACATAACAATATTATATAACTAAAAATATTATATGATTGACATTAAAATAATTTTTAGTTAAACACTCTAATAATAATTCACTTCATACATACAAAAAACACAAAGAAATAAATGTTTAAACATAAAATAAAAATAATACACAAATGAAAGACGACAAAATACAAATCACATAAAAATATTTTACGAGTGAAGTTAAAATTATGTACGAATATTTAAAAATAAAAAATAAAAATATCCACAAACGAATAATACACGAATGAAAGAATCAAGACATATATTATATAAAATATTATATGACTTAAATTAAAAGGTGCACAAATAATTTAAACAGAAATTGAAAAAAATATAGAAATGAAAGAAGACAAACACATATTACATATGACTCAACTTAAATTATGCACAATTAATTAAGACCTAATATAGTTTTGACATTCCTAAAATATTTCAGATTGTGTTTTTGATTTTTAATGCTTTTGAATGTACTATTTTGTGGATTGATGATGACACAATCCCTGAGGTGTTGGTACTACGAGCAAAGTAAGTTTTTTTTTAAAAAAAATTGTCAATGCAATAATTTGTATTGATAGGGACATAGTTTATGATTATAGATGGTGTTGTTTGAGCTACAAAACTGCAACAAAAAAAGTATTTCTTGTAGACTGTTATGAATGGGATGATGATGATGCATTTAAGATTTAAGAAAAACGAATCTGGTATTGTGCACAGTATAAAACAAATGTTAACGATGTGGTACCCAAGTAAGTTTTATTATTCTTTCTATAAATTTTTATACCAACCAATAATATAAAATATTTCATATATATATATATATATAATTGGTCAAAAGCTTAGTTTTATAATTGTAATAAATTGTAGAAAATTTATTATAAAATTTAATTATAATATGAAATATATCGTTTTAAGAATATTTAAATATATCTATGTAATATGTGAATGGTATCAAGGGCAATCCCCATTTAATGTTTTCCTAAAAATAAGATTTAGCAAAAAACAATTCATATTTTAATTTTAATTTTGGTAATATTTTGTAGATATTATATTTTCGTAAAAATCGGAGATGAATCTGGGGAAGCCAGATTTTTATTGTTTGATTACATTGCTTAACAAACATTAATCGTTCAGCAACAGATTTAGCAGAAATAATTACAAAGGTATTTCTCTTTCATAAGTGGTCTATTTATATAAGACGTATTTATTCGGAATTCTTATAATTACTTATAGTCTTATAGATTGAGAACTATGAGAATGTTCTATAATTGCTATATAATCAGATCATAATTGCTATATAGTATAAATTATATGGATGGATTCCATAACCGGCCCATTAGATTAAAGACAGTTTAACCTATTTCCTATTCTATAAGGACTTTACTTATTCATGGGATTGTACTCTCCTATAAATATGTAACTCTTATTCATTAATAAATACAATTCACTTCTCAATTCCCTTAGTTTTCTAACACGTTATCAGCACGAAAGCTCTAGAAACCCTAACCCTAAATTCGTTAAAACCGAAACATCAAATTCTGATCACTTCTTGCGTCCAAATCCAATCATCGTTCGGCCTGTGTTTGTTGGTTCATTGGTACAACTCATCGCCCAACTCCGATCATCGTTGGATCAACTTGTTCGCGGTCTGCTCTCCTTGTTTGATAGCTCAGCAATCTCAATTTTATTCAACCCCATAGGTGAATAAGGTACACATGCTAAAACTAAGAACCAAACCAAACGTGAAACCCTAAAATAATCAAAACCTAAAATCAAACTCGATTATATTTCTTGATGGTTGATTGTTTAAATGAGAAACCTTGATTTGTAACTCCTAAACCCTAAAACTAGAATCGATTTTGAAACCCTAATATTAGCGATTTCAAACCTTAATTTTAAAATCTAAATTGCGTTTTTGAATAAGAACCCTATAAGCTAATTTGATTGTCTTGAATGCTTGTGTTTATTACATGAATGAAACCCCTAAATGTAAGAGTTAAACCGATTTCCTTATTTGCTTGTTGTTTAGGTTGTTAGATTGATTATTTTTCCTTATTGCATAAAACCTAGAAATCTCTAAAACCTAAACCTAGAAAGAAAAGGAAATCGAAAACTTAAAAGAAAAGTAAACTTTCAAAACCTAATCCTAAACTAAAAAGGAAATATTTAAAACTTAAGAAATTTCCTTATTAGATTAGGAAAATCAAAAACCCTAGGAACATGCTTTAGGATCCGACCCTAATAAAACCCTAGATCCGTTTGTTTTTAGGTCGGTTTGGTTATACCAAAACCAAAAACCCTAATCCTCTAAACCGGTTAGGGCTAAACCCTAACCGCAAACCCTAAAACTAAAACCCTAGTATAAACCGGTTCTCTAATTGGTTTATCCTAGGCAATTTCTAAAACTAAAATTTATTTCATGTCTAAAGCTAAACCATCTTACTAAGGTGTTAGAACTGATTGATAACTTACTAGACTTGTATGTTTGTTTATGTGTGCTTTAGATGT
>OVBA01003650.1:0-26898 GCA_900406435.1 Lepidium aucheri | reverse complement strand
GTATGTGGATTAAATCATTAGATATATTGGGCTGGACTTTAAGCTTTTGATTTGGCATGATCGCGGCTAGTGTCGTAATGGATCAGCCTGATCAGAAAGGGATCCTCACCATAAGAATGGGCGGATCTAGCTTATCCCGGTCTAGAGACCGCCGTATATAGCTAGATGAGGTCGGATCAGTGAGTTCACCGCTGATCAATCACCTCCTATCCTCTAGATTCATATTTATTATCTTTGATTTATCCTTTGCTAGTTTATTGCTCTGTTTTATGAACATTTCCCTACTTTAGATCATATTGCTCTGTTTTTATTTTGTCCTTTAGTGAACTTTGTCCTATATGCTAGTTTAAGAGCTCTCATAGAAATATGACTTACCTTTGTGACAGATCGGTAAGCTATCTGAACTAGAACTAGGTACCAGATAAGTTGTTTGCTTGCATAACTGAGTATTGATTCGAAAACCCACCTACTTATTACCATACCTCAATGATTTGATAGCGTAGGCCAAAAAACCATCTTATCAATCCCTCCCACCAATGTATCGATGGCGACGAGCTTGAGGTTGTACTCACACCTAGTGGGCGGCTTCATTAGGTAACGGTGGTGTTCCATCCGTCATCGTGCCCAGTGTTGTATTGTCCGGATCGGGCTGCCGCTGCTGAATTCTCGTGCACTGGCGTCTGATTTCACGAGGGTTGAGGTGGATGTTGTCGATGAGTGGCTGAAGATTGTGGGAGCCCTTCGAACGCGTGTGCATCAACTGATCAACTTGGTCTAACTACTCGCTTAACTCGTAGGAGTTAAGGAGAGGTTAAAGATTTTGAGTCTGTCCTTGGTCCCAAACGTCGAGGTTAATGTGCGAGGCATGCAAGGACAGAAACAACAACTTGTCAATATGATTGAAGCTTGGTCCTTATAGATCCAAGCTGTATGAAGCAAAGACAAGTTATCTAAGCAGTAATACGCAACTTGATCCTAAGACTAGTAAACTATAAATTAAAATAAGCAATTTCCGATTTGGCAACGGCGCCAATTTGATAAAAGAATTTTTGCGGTTCTTCTATCAAATCATAGAGTATGGTGGTGAGTAGAGTGGGTTTGTCGAATCAATACTCGGAAGTGCTTGTAAACAACCTGTCTAATACCAGACCCTAGTTCAAGTTAATCTAGCATCTTGTCACAATGATAGATCCTAAAAATATGCTAAACTCGCAAACTAGCAAATAGGACAAAATAGAGTAAAGACAAAAACAGAACAGAATTTAAAATTTCTAAACATAGAAATGAAGCTAAAACAGAGTATGAAATGCGAAATAGGGTTTAAGCAAAGCTAGAGGTAGTATCTAGAGGTTTAGGAGGTTGATCGGTGGCAAACTCGCCGTTCCCACTCACTGGATTCTTTGAGCGATCTCTAGATCGGGAGATAAGTTAGATCGGCCCGCTCTTGCGGTGAGGATCTCGATCCGGATCAGCTAATCCATTTCAACTCTCGTCGTGATCACGCCGAACCGGATGCATTAAGCCTTGCCCAAATTGTCTAATGGTCGATCCACATGCTAGATCTCTCTTCGGCGGATCAAGCCGTCACTAGCAAGGCACATGGTCTCCGTTCCCGTTAGCCTAGCCTTCGTCACGGCCCAAATTGGATCTCTCTTGATCAGGGAGAGATCAGCATTAAGCTTAGCCTCACTAGAAGAGATTGGTGTTTTGATGAGTAAACTAGGCGGTGGAATCAACGGATTCACCTCCGATCTCCCCATCCTCGAGATCAGAAGGGATCTACTCGCTCCACATTTTGAGAGGACTGAGAAATGGGGTAGATTCCGATTGCATTTTATAAAGTAAAGAAACTAAGAAATTGCAAGTAGAGAAGATGAAGAACACAAGTAATACAAATTCATTCAATTCATAAACATTCAAAGAGTACCAACCTTAAACAAGCTTAAAGGAAAACAACAATAAAAATAGAGAGAGTTTTGAGCTAAAAATGATAAGAGTGTCATTAGGGGGTATTTATAGGATTATTCTCAAAACCCTAATGGTCAATCCGACTTAAGTTGGTCAACCAGGCGGTCAGTGAAACTTCCTTCGGTGTCCTTGCGCGAGTTTTGGCACCGAGGAGCACACTTCTCTGTCCTCATGGTTCTTGTCTGAGTTGCGGCTCCGAGTGTGACCTTCGATGTGAAGAGAGATTGGTCCTTGTTCCGCATTGGTCTTCCCTCGCAGCTGATAGATTGAGGTAAGTCACCGAGGTGGCCTTTGTTGAGCGTTCTGGGTATTCCTCGCCTTGCGATCCGTGAGGTAGTGATCCGAGGGTGTATGATCATTCTTGACTTAGACGTTCCAGCAGCTCCAATTCTCCTTAGCTCCACCTTTGCTCCTTTTCTTCTCTTTTTCTGCTCATTTACCTAGATAAACTCCAAATGCAAATGCAAAGAATGCAAAACTAACCTAAAGGGACCTAAATGCAAAGAAAGTCTAGCTAGATGAGTGCAAAGTGACCTAAAATAAGACTCTAAAACCATCAAAAATCACATACATCAGAATTCCAAAACTCCAAATGCGAATGTAAAGAATACAAAACAAGCCTAAACGGACCTAAATGCAAGGAAAGTCTAGCTAGATAAATGCAAAGTAACCTAAAATGAGACTCTAAAACCATCAAAAATCACACACATCAATATTGAGGTGAGAAGGTGTGATAATCAACATAGTCACCTATCCGGTACCATGATGAGTCAATGAAATCGCTATCAGATGCATCATGTATAGTATTCACTACATAATCTTGTAGTTTCTTCAAAGATATCTTAGTACGACACCCTTTACCAAGGGCACCAACTGTAGCTTCTGCTTGTATCTGATCTGAAGAAATTGTAGGAATTGGCTCTAGTAAAACTGGTACAGCATCAGAAACTGGCAGAGTACAAGACTTTTGTTCTGGTGGACCAAGTGTTGTGTTAGGTAGAGGATCACAATCGACTGCAAGAGGCACAAAAGTTGCAGGCGCATCAATATTTTCAGCTGCATCATGTGTAGGAACTGTAGGTGGCGGAGGAGTTTGAGTCTATGGTTCATCCAAAAAATATTCAAAATACATTGATGAAAGCATAGGGTCCGATAACAAAGCATTGTTGTTTTCCATGTGAATCATCAAATCATACGGGAAAAGTGTCTCAATAAACTGCACATCACGAGAAATGGCGATTACACTAGTTTCTAGATCACAAACCATCCAACCTTTCTTACCAGACTGATACCCAAGAAAAATACACTTGTATCCTCAAGGAGCAAACTTATCTTCACCGTGTTTGTGATTATGCAAATAGCATAAACATCAAAAAAAATCTACAAGTGATTCATTGGTGGCGGTCGATCATAGAGTACCTCGAAAAGTTTCTTACCATCAAGCACAATTGATGAAGTTTGGTTAATCAAACAGATAGCCGTCAAAGCACAATAGCTCCAAAACTCAATGGGAAGATGTGCCTAAAAAAGAAGAGCACAAGCAATGTTAAGAACATGACGATGCTTGCCTTCAACTATCCCATTTTGTTGTGGTCTGCCAACGCATGATGTCTCATGTATAATGCCCTTCTCAGCAAAATACTCATGCAAACTTAGAAACTCAGAACCGTTGTCACTGCGAACCATCTATATCTTACTTTCAAACTGTCTCTCGATCATAGCAATGAAGTTTTGTAACTTTCTGGGTGCAGATGTCTTGTTTGGCAGCAGATAAATCTAAACTGCTTTTGAGAAGTTCTCAACTATAGTAAGAAAGAAAGCGTGATCCACATATCAAAGTTGTACAATGTGGACCCCGCAAATCACAATAGATAAGTTCAAAAAATTCAGAAGTCTTATAATTACTCAACGAAAATGAATCACAAGTTTGCTTTGCTCTAATAAAAATATCATAAGACTTTGAATCAAAACTACGAGCATTATTTGGAAACAAAGACAACATATCCATAGTCTTAGAAGCTGGATGTCCAAAACAACGATGCCAAACGTCTCCAAACACATCACCTAGCATTGTTGTAACTGTCGCCGCATACTCCAAACTCCTTACGAAATAAAGTCTCCTTACTTGTTCACCCACCCTAATCAGCGTTTGTGTGATACAGTCCTGAACAACAACAAAACGATAAGTCAACCGAAACAAGCAACCAATATCACTAGCTAACTAAGAGATGGATATCAAATGGCACTGCAAGCCATCAACAAAGAAAACAGTGGTGAGTTTCAACTGAGAACCCAACCGAACTGTGCCACCTTGAGCAGAGACCGTTGAACTCCCATAAGGAAACTTAATATAAATCGGTCCCATATCATACACATTTTTCAAGAAACCAAGACTTCTAGTCATATGATTTGAAGTCCCTGTATCAGTAATCCAAGAATCATAAGAAGACTTGCCCAAAAGGCGAGCACCAGAGGAAGATGGTTTATCGTTGAGCATTTTAGCAAGCATCTTTAATTGGTGATCATTAAGGCCATTGAAACCAATCCTATCAGAATCTTTAACCACTGAGTTTGTTGCGTAAACTTCAGGAGAAGAATCAATGTGGTTCACGTGGGTAGCTTGATCTACATGTCTCGAGGACCCATTGGAACAAGCATTGTCAAGAGTGCCGCCAGTATTAGATTGCTTCGAGCTCATGGTAAGTGTTGGACAAGGTTGGTCTCCCCACCGCTCTAGATAGCCTATCTTTGAGAAACAGTTTTGAGCAATATGACTAGACCATCCACAAGTGGTACAAACCACATTTTTGTCATGATAGTCCTTGTGGTTGTGTGGTTGTGAATTAACCTGAACTTCAAAGCTAGCTCCATCATTAGGTCTTCAAGTAACTTGCTAGCTCGTTTGGAGGCCTCATTAAGTGTAACAACTTGGTACGCCTCTTCAACAAAAGGCAGCAGCTCACGAGATAGTAGAGAAGAGTTCACAGAACAAAATAAGGATTTATCTTATCCCATAATAAATTGGTGAAGCTTGTTTTCCTCTCTCTCTTTAGCGATTTCATCTGCAGTTTTTGCCCTTTAAAAATCTGCTAATCCTGACCACAACTTTGCTAACCGACCAGAGTAAGCCTCCACAACAGATCCTTTTTGTTGGCAATTGGCCAATTCCATCTTCAAATGTTGGATTATTTCGCCATTCTGAACCGAGAAACGCTTTTGTAAGTGCGTCTATAGGTCATGAGCAATCTCATGATGCGACAAAGAGCTGCTTAGATCCAAAGCCACCGTTTGCTTAATCCAAGACACCACCATCACATTATTAGCCTACCAATTGATATACCTCTATTTAACAGGTTTTGAGCTCATTAACATGCCTACTTTTAGAATTTTTGTCTATGTTTTGTGTCCTTTTTAGGTGGAAAACGTAGGAACTTGGATTATTGGCATTAGAGTTACTTTTGGATAATTTTGGTGCATTACTTGAAGCTTGCTTGCCAGATCATTGTTCGACCGCACGATCAACCTGCTTAGCTGGAAGATCAATCACACAAGTTAGTGATCAATTGCTCAACATCTTAATCGATCGATCAACAAGCATTCGAAGCAAATACCTAATTTTCCATTTTTGCAGCTAGATCTCAGGACATATAAATACTTCCATTTCCTATTTCTTATACACATCGTTCATTATTCACAGAGAACTTTGAGAGTTATTCAGTAAGCTAAAGAGAGAGAGAGAGAATTCAACATTGAGAAGAATCTTTAAACTCCATTTTTATATTTTTATGAAATTTCAGTTTATTTTCATTACGTCTTTTGTTTCAATCCAAATCATGTCTGAGTAGTTCATCAATCAGGTTTAGGGTTTCTAGGGATTTAGGAATCAATGATTGGGGGCAAATAGAATCGAATCCAATAGGAGTATTCTCCATCTAATTCTTGTGCTTAATGCTTAGAGTAGACTGATCAACTAATCTATGAACCTAGGTTGTTAGCACTCCAAAAGCTTGCTAGGAATCTGAACTAGATTAGATGAGCAATCAATCCTAGACCACGATAGCTGAAGTTTAGGTTGATTGCGGATAGTTGAACCTACTTGGTTAATGCCTATTCGTAATTTGGAACCAACGAGAGTTAGGACCTCTAGGTTATCGAGTATAGTCTCAAGTACTATGAGAGTAGGCTTTTTATACCTTTCTATTCAAGTCAAGAATTAAACTTACTCATTGTTTTGATTAGTTTCCCTAGTTAGATTCCTACTTCACGATGAATACCCTATGTCTGGTGCCTTTTATTATATAGTTTACATCATTTAAATTGCTAGTTAATCACCAAAAAAATCTGATTAGCATACCTTGAGAAATATAATCGATAGTCAATAGTGCAATACTTGGTTCTTCGTGGATACGATCCTTAAGTAGTACTACTTCATTGTTGTGCACTTGCAGTAGATTGCTTTAGGTTAAAACCTGATCCGCATCAAGTTTTTGGCATTGTTGCAGGGGAATCAATTAGTTGTCTTTTGATTAAAATTTTCTTTCAGGTCTATACTCTTTTACTTACTTTTGTTTTGTTTTGTTTTTTGTTTTTGTTTCAGGTTTATGCACCGAAGAAGTCAAGGTTCAGATAATCTACTTGGTTTGAATAACGAAGAACTTGCTAGAGTTGAAAGAGAAAATCACAGAACTAAAGCAATGAGTCAGGAAAACCAGCAGGATCCTCAGGACCATGAGACTCGGCCAGCTATTCCGAGAGATCAGGATGTTCAACAAACGGTTGAACAATTGCAGAGAGATTTGGCTATGCTCATGAGGCAGCAAAAACAGCCTCGACGGCGAGCTATAGGTGATATGGATACACCTCACACATACTATCAGAATAAGTCTGCTATTCGACCTCCACCTATCCAGAGGCAACACTATGAGATCAAGCCTCAGCTGATTGGATTAGTGAAGCAATATGTCTTCAATGGTCTTCCAGGAGAGAACCCTATGTATCACATCGAGAACTTTGTAGATATGTGCAGTACCACAAGTTCGAATGAAGTCCCTGCAGACTATGTGAAGTGTAAGCTGTTTGACCATTCACTTTCATATAAAGCTTCTAGATGATTGCGATCTTTGCCTTCAGGTTCATTGTCTACATGGGCTGAAGTTAAAGCTACCTTCTTGGATCAGTTCTATAGTAAGTCAAGGACTGCAGCATTAAGAAGCAAGATCTCAGTGTTTCAGGAACGTTCTGGTGAGTCTTTGCATGAAGCTTGGGAGAGATTCAAAGAGTACCAACGAGATTGTCCCCATCATGGCTATTCAAATGAGCAGCTGCTCAATAAATTCAATGGAGGAATCGATTGGGAGTATAAGAAATCTTTGAATGCTGCTAGCAATGGAGACTTCATGACAAACACAAGGGATGAAGCCTTCACCCTCATCGACAACTTGGCTGCAAGTTTAGGGAACCATTATCCACAATAGGATCAAAGTAAGAAGGTCAATAGTGTGGAGATTCAGAGGATCGATGAGATTTTAGAGAAGCTTGACAAGCTTATCAAGGCAAGTCGTGGAGAGAGCCGAGGAATGCATCAGCTAGATGACACTAGGGAAGTCGATCAAGTTCAGGTTGAGTCCGATATATCTTAAGATCAGAAAGAAGTTGATTATGTTAATAGGCAAAACAGGGGACAAAATGAGAACTATCTCTCATACAGGAGCACCAACATCGAGAATCCACAGGATATCGTCATAACACCTCCAATAATACCACATGAATCACCATTTCAAGGTAAACCGTTTGTGCAGAATTTAGGGCAGACATGGAACAACCAAATGTCAAATTCAAGAGCTGGAGATTGGCGAAAACCTTACAAGCCTTACACAAAAGAGCCAACACATCAAGCTAGTTCATCTAGAACTTCTAATGATGAGATTAAAGCTCTCATTCAACAGCTTGCAACCGAACAGCAAAAGTGTATTAGGGATCTGAATACTAAGGTGGACAGCATGTACACCAATTTGAACAATAAGTTTGAATCCGTCTCAGTACACTTGAAGAAGCTAGATACACAAGTGGCACAAAAAGTTGAAGCTATGAGAAGGCCACAAGGAGCTTCACCGGGTAAAGTTGAGAAGAACCCTAGAGAATCTTGCAATATTGTGAATCTTAAGGCTAAGGAACTCGATGTGGATAAGGAGAGCAGCTGTGAGGATAAATATCGAACTCCTATACATTACCTTAAGGAGCTTGAAAAGCAAGAAGAACAAGGAGAATTCACCAATCCTTGTTCTCTTGGCAAGTTGAAGTTTGGTGATGCTTTGTGTGATACCGGTGCAAGTGATAGTGTGATCTCGTTGGGGACAATGAGGGAGCTTGGGATCGAGCTTATGCAGGAGCATACCTCCTCCATTTCGTTTGATGATGCCACTTCTAAGAGCCCAAGAGGTAGGTTAGTTGATTTCACAGTCATTGTGGGAAATTGCAAGGTTCCAACCTATTTTTCTGTTGTTGAGATGGCTAAGGAAGGAGTTGTGCCCATTATGTTGGGTCGACTATTCTTGAATACTATTGGGGCAATGATTGACTTTTCCAACCAGAAAGTGGTGCTTGAAAACGTTGATAAAGAATTCTCATATCTTATTAGAAAATCGACTAAGAACCTATGTGGTGTGATAAAGAGTTGTGTTGAGAATGAGAAGATTGAGGTTGTGAATTTGATCAACACAAATTTGGAGTATGAGGAACCAGAGTATTGGTCATCAGATGAGGAGTATGAGATCTGTCATGAACAAGCAAGAGAATCGATTGAATATGATGATGATAGTATCCTTATTGAGAAACTCGATGAATACTATGAGAATATACTTCAAAATTTGTGTTTGAAGATTTTTACACGAAGACTTAGTCTTGAATCTCCTGGACTATATTCGGTGAAGGAATTGAAGCCTGATGGAACTATAGTGTTGTTGGACACAACAGGTGCTAAATTCCACAGGAAGGATGAACAACTCAATAAGTTCATCAAGGATGAGATAAAAACCAAAGGAGTGATCATTCCTCCCAAGGATGATTTATCCAATCAGGTGGCATTCAAGTCAAGCTATTGACTTTAAACAAGCATTGAGTGGGAGGCAACCCACTAATAAGTAGTTTTTATTTTCATAGTTTTTCTTTTTTAGTTTGATTTTTGGTTTTGTTTTGAGTTTGTTTTAGGTGAGAAAAAAACGGAAAAAGGGGCTTTGACCGATCGATCCACTCAGCGATCGATCGATCAGCAGTGCTTCAAGGGTTTACGCTCGATGTATTCATTGATCTAGACACATGTGATCGATTGATCAGCAAAGAAAAAGGTAATACGCTCGATCTTGTGATCGACCTCATATGGAGGATCGATCGATCAAACATGCAAGGAGAGGAACGCTCGATCTGATGATCGACCTGAAGAAAAGTGATCGATCGATCAATGGGGATCAAGGACGTACGCTCGATCTATTGATCAACGTGCACAGTCCTAATCGATCAATCAGCGTGTTTTAAGAGGTATGATTGATTGATCAACGGCTTGATCGATCAATCAACGGGGCAGGTAAGTCTTTATAACATAGAAAAATACGGGTTTCGTTCAAAATATTTTCTTTCAGGGGTTTTAGGCGATTTTTTTAGGTGAAAACTTAAAAATCCTCTATCTTCCTCAATTCTTAACTGTTTTCTTTGATTCAAAGGCCTAACCTGATCGAAATTTCATCCTCTATCCATTTATCTATTCATCTGATTCGATTGGCAAAGCTATGGCTTCTGAATTATCAATTTAAAAGTGACAAAAACTGGTGAGGTTATTGGAAATTCTAGATTTAGATTTATTTTTTCTTAATTGTGTTAATGTAATATATAGTCATGATTATATGATAATTTCGTTCAGTCTTACCGATTGTATTGTTAGATTCTTGCCTAGATATCGATTGTTAGGTTGTTGGAGAAATTTCATGAATTTTGGATTTTCGATATGGAATTGGGAATTTGTATTGTTGATTGAAGTATTGTTGGATGATTTAGATGTTCTATGACTGATTTAGCAATTGATTTCACATAATTCTCATTTGGGTTCCATATTTTTGATTTCCCAAAATTTTTGAGGATATTGATTTTTCTCGGTTTTGTTTGATCGATATATGCAAATCATGTGTAGAACTTGCGAGGGAAAGCAACATTCTCATAAGGTTAAACGTTCAGCGAACATAGAGGCAGGACAGCTTCGAATCCCCAAGTGTTCGAGTGAACGTGTTTGCCTTGGCCTAGACCGGATAATGAGCCTTTTGAAAGGAATATGGGCAATAGATCGGATCCGTCATTGTTAAAGAACGACACTGCTTACAGGAAGAGGACAGAAGATTCAAGATGGGAGAGTTTCCATTGTGTGTTTTATGATCAGTTATTGAGGAACACGCTCGTCCGGACCAAGTTTTTATGTCCGACGACATTGTGAAAGCTTGGTATTCTCGATGATGTGATGGGTATGCTCAAGAGATTAGGCCTTGGTACCTTCATGACCAAGCCACAACCGTTGTACCTGGAGGCAGTCCGTCAGTTCTTAGCCTCTTGTGATTGTCATCTCGCAGCCGACCCACATGCTCCTTTGTATGCGGCTTATATGTCATTTCTGTACCGTATTCGCTACCACTTGATCGTTCAGCAGATTTTCCAGATCTATGGGTTCCGCGAGGAAGCCAACAATCAGCTACCTTCTCGTCAAGGTACTCCTCTTAGTGCTTTTTGGGATATTTTGGCTGATGGTGCATTTAGGGCAGAGATTCAAAGCTCACATACATCCGACATCCTGCGATTCGGATTGTGGCCAAAATGTTAGGTTCGACAATTCTGTGTATGGAGATCAACCCTGCCTTAACCAAGCCAGAATTAGAGATCCTTCATCATGCTTTGTATCCTGCGATACCAGACTTGTACCGTTACGCACCTACTCTTGATGTCGGTCCTTGTGACATCAACTGGGGATATGTGTTTGCGAAGCTTCTTCCCAAACGTCGTTCCAGAGGCACTCTGAGTCAGCCTGTCACCAAGATGATAGGTAGTCTCTTGACCCCCATGTTTGAGTACTTGCAGTTGGATCTTAGCAACACAGTGAAGAATGAGAGAATAGCATATGTTGATTGATCAGGTCTTGACCAAATTTACCTATATCACCGAGCAGACGTAGTGAAGGTATTTTACTAGAGATGTTGAGCCTTACCTTTTTTCTTTGCCTGAACCTGCGATTACATCTCTCACCTGTAGAGAGAATGTAATTTTTGAGCCGCACATTGCACATCCTGAGATTGCAGTACGAGAGAGAGAGCAGCCTCAGCCTCAGCGACGAGCTCCACGGAGACGTTCATCAACCGCAGCTCCAGCACCTACACAGCCGCAACCCAACGTTGCTCAGACACTCGAGCATCTTATTCGAGAGTACGGTGAAGAGTATGATATTCCTCCTTTCTCTGATCACTTTACTGAGCAGCAGTATCAACGTTGGTACTATGAGACAGAGCATAGGAAACATTCAACGAGGAGACGCCTTTGGGAGGCACTTAGGAAGATACCGGTTGCTTTTTGTATGAGTGCACCTGTTGTGGATCAGCTAGATAGTAGCACGAGATCTGATGCCTGTCGATTGGATGTTGTTGGACCTCGATCTGAGGCTGATTCTGAGGACACAGAGCGTCAGCCACTTGAGCAGCGCCTTCCTTGTTGATGTAGGCGAGCACTTGGAGACCGAGAGAGCCAGAGCCCTAAGTGATCGGTTTTTCTTACCCTGTTTCTTTCTTTATTTTTGATTTTTTTTTGTTTTGTTTCTTTTTATGCGTAAGTCGTGATCTCTTCTAGCTTGTTTACACACCAGGGACGGTGTGAAGTAAGTCTGGGGGAGATACACTTGCTGTGACTAACGCATTTTGGCTTTGTTTTGTTTCTTTTTAGTTGTTTTGTTCATATTTTAACTCCATCTATGATATGCTTTTGAGCTTTTGAAACACGTTGTCTAAGGAACCATGATTTTCGAGGATTGTTGAACCATTATGCTTTTCTGATCGTTGATATGCACTTGTTGGGAATCGATTGACTATTGAAAAACCTAAAGACAAAGCATCTTCTCAATGACACATATTGATTTTCAGGTATTCGAAGAATCTATGCCGATTTCAACCTTTAACCTAACTTAATTTTCTTGTCAAGGGGCTTGGTATGCATTGGATCGGATTCCTCTCTTCAATCCTGAAAGACTTATCTGTGTGAGTATGGTTCCCCTCTCTTAGATATTCGAATATTTTAAGATTCTGATGTAACTATAAAACAAGGTTAAAGAATGTTAAAAGATGGCCAAGGATCGAAAATTTTGTTCCAATGAAGCCACTTTTGTTTTCATTCTTTGAGTTGCTAAAGAACCAACCATTTGAAAAAAAAAATGATACCCTAGGTAAGTAGGGAGATATCTGGTTTGACAGCCAATAAAAAATAAAATAATACCCTAGGTAAGTAGGGAAAGATTGGCTGACCAGTCGATAAAAAATAAAATGATACCCTAGGTAAGTAGGGAAAAATCAACTGCAAATGAATAGAATGAGAGGAAACGAACCATAGGAAGATAGTCTTGTGTTCAGGTAAAGGCTGATGATGAGTCCATGTGTTCATTAATCGATACTCCCTTGATGAGACAACACTTATATGATTAGGAAGTGGGTATGTTGCATTTGGGTATTTTGATATTGAATTTGGAGTCTAATTGGCAAGAAGCTAAGTCTGGGAGAAGTACAAGGTTGTCTCGATACCAACAGGTAAGTGTTGATTATTAGGGAATAACATCCCACATTGGAACTTTGAAAGGATCCTCTCTAGTATATATAAGATATGAGCATCTCCACTCATTGTCAATTGGTTTTGAGTTGACAGGCTCATATCTTATATATACTAGATAGGATCCTTTCCAAGTTCCGATGTGGGATGTTATTCCCTAATATATTAGAATATGAGCTTCCAACTCAAAACCAATTGGCAATGAGTGGAGAGGCTCATATCTTATATATACTAGAGAGGATCCTTTCCAAGTTCCGATGTGGGATGTTATTCCCTAATACACCCCCTCGAGATAATGGCTCTTTGGCCATTAGTCTCGTATGCTTGGGGATTGATCAACGACACCAATATTGGGCCTGGGTTGTCGATAATTGGACCAACTACAGGTCGGATTGATCTGATCAATTAAGCTCTACCAAAGATCAACCAAGCTCTACAAAATATCAACCAAGCTCTACCAAAGATCAATCAAGATCTTCCAAAGATCAATCAAGCTCTACCAAATATCAACCAAGCTCTACCAGTCAGCTGTAATGGAAGATTACCTGACTGAGTCAATCAATATTTGATATGGCACAGCTTAGAGGGCAGGATCGTATATGTTAACGGTGTCCTTATCTAAATCGATGGCAAGCGCTACCTAATGGATATTCTTGATGTTATGAGCAACATACAATGTGTTAACATCCCGAAACCAGTGCTTGTTTGTTGGACATCATGTTGGGGCTCTCTCAGAATACATTTGGCGAAAAAATTCATCAAACAAATATTTCTGGGGGTTTACCGTGAAGGACGCGTACTTCTTACACCACCAAAAGCATATTCCAGGATCAAGAAACGCTATCCTATCACTTTTATACGAAGAGAGAGTCTACAAAGATCTTTGACAGAATATATTCATACTGCTACACATGTGCTGCAATACAAGGTAACATAATATTAACACAACCAAAGTCTACCAAGAAAGATAACCAAAATTCAAAGAATTTACCAGATCTGTGAACGATCCGTACTGATCATCAGCTAGAGATAGAACTCAGCTAAAGGACTGATGTTGTCCATTGAGTTATCCCTGGAAATCTCGGTAATTAGCAAACACCAAAATAGTAGGGATTTACACATTAAAATCGTTTCAACGGAGAATATTAGAGCCTTACAATTCTCATCTAATAAGGATACGAAGCCGATTCATTTTGGAATGATGTATTGGCCCGAATGGATTATATGAGTTAGGCGGTATGTCATCATTTATGGTACGCCTAATAACAGAATTTCCTTCGAACGTGGATTTCTGAATTCAAAACAAAACATTACTCTATCAGTTAGACATAGAAATTGTAGGTCTAACAAAGTCAGTTCAAACTCTACCAAAGCTCCACCAACGTCTACTACACTAATACTTAGTTCCACCACACTCTACCAAACTCTACCAAAGTCTACTACATTAAGTATTACCTCAACCAAACCTCCACCAACAACTACTACACTAATACTTAGCTCCACCAAACTCTACCAAAGTCTAACAAAATTTACTACATTAAATATTACCTCAACCAAACCTCCACCAAACCAAACTACAAATTCTAGCAAACTAAATATATCTGGTTCGCACCAAGGGTACATGGTCTAGCTGCTTTGGGCAGTGTGTCCTCCATATATATCCACTCACTCTTTTTACCGAACTTGATTGCATTGTCTAAAATCTTACATTCACTATCTTCACTCAGACTTATGCTCGCAAGCTGGAAATCCTCTTGAGAGAACTCCAAATCCCCAGTAAGAGTTTAAATTGGAGTTTTCAACTGACTACTAACCTCTGGGTTCCTAACAATCTTCAATGAAGGGGACAAAGGGTCAGAGGTTTGATGCTCCTTAAGGACCCATTCCTTCTGCAAGCAAAAAGGGAAACAATGTAAGAACTACCAAAATCCACCAAGCTCTACCAAAATCCACCACAGCTCTACCAAATATTTAAGAACAACAAAACTACCTCTAGATTATTAGGAAGCTAAAGTGTTGGGGACAGAGTCTGTGGGATTTGCTGCTGCTCAGCTATCTGTACCTTCTGGAATAAAACCAGTAATATTGTTAGTCTTTGAAGCTCTACCATAATCCACTAAGATCAACAAATTAACCGCTAAGTTTTCAGAGGTTGTCAATGATGGGGAAGATTGTGAGCCTTGCTACTTCTCAGAGATCTGTTCCTTCTGGAAAACAAATCACATTAAATAGTAAGTCAACCAAACTCTACCAAAGATCTACCAGACGATAATATAAACCAATTGAACTCCACCATCAATGTACCATAGAACAACCAGACTCAACCATCGATCTACCACCAAACTGCTAAACTCCACAATTGATCTGTCAAGTGATTATATAAATTAACCAAACTCTACCAAAGAGTTACCAAACTAACCTCTACATTTTTTGAGGGGGCTAATGTTGGGGACAAAGGTTATGAGGTTGGCTGTCCTCAAACAATCTTTCCTTCTAGAAAGAAACGTAATAGAGTTAGTACCACTAACCCCACCAATCTATACCATACTTTAACTCATACATATTTACAGTCAAAACAAAACACAAAAGCAATACACCAAAGAAAGATAATAAAGTAAACATTCATGTATATATCACATTATCAACAAAGAGTACAGTCTCCACCACACATATCCAATTCATACAACATAATTGGGTCTTTAATATGGTTCAGTCATAATCAAGTAGACTCTTACGTACCAGTTTCTCCCCAAATGAGGCCTTAACACCTTCTTCTCGTGCCTCACTTTCAATAGACTCACCTTCTTACATAGCAGACTTTTTAGGTTCTTCTAAGGCCATCACCACCTCTGATGGTTTACTCTTCAACGCCTTAAGGAGGCAAAGATTGATCAAGTTCTGTTGTGCTATGGCTTCCTTAAGCCTACAAAGCCGCTCATCCGTCACCGCCTGGTCTACTCTTTTCTCCTCCAATCGTTTGGACTGCAGCTTGATGGTATTTGACATGTTAACTTGAACAAATACCATCACATCAAAATCCTTCTTCATGGACTGCAACATTTCTAACATCATATCCTTCTCCTCCCCTTGTTTTTTGGCCTCATACTCATTCTTCCATTTCTTCTCCAACCTTTCTTTTTCTTTTTTCCCTAGAAAACTTCTGAAATTCAGCTAAAGTCATATCAGGTAGTAACTCTTTTTTCTTCAGAGTCTCCTTTGCCTTTGGACTATCGTGAGTTTTCTTCTTCTCAATAGATTTCTTCTTCTCTGGCTTCTCTGGCACCTTTGACATTTTCTTCTTTGCGCGTCGGAGTTCACGTGGGCGCACATCGGCTTTCCTCTTTGTAGAAGCCGGGATAGCCCAAAACGTCTCATCTAAACTCCCATCAAGAATGTCTTGGATCATTTTGTTAACTTTGGGATCACAGGCATTTCGAGGCCACTCAAGGTATATATCATCGTAAGGCTTGTCAAGAAGGTGCATCACATGAACCTAGAAAAGAGCAAAAATAAGTCAGACATGAAATATATACTAAGTTAACCAAAATCTACCAAACATCAACCAAAATATACCAAGGTCAACCACACGTCAACTAAAGTCTACCATAGCTCTACCAAAGTCTACCAAACGTCATCCAAAGTCTACCATAGCTCTCCCCAAGTCTACCAAAATCTACCAAAGCTTTATCATAGCTCTACAAGACGACAAACAAGATCTACCAAGATCTACCATATGTCAATGAAAATCTACCATAGCTCTACCATATCTCTACCACAATTCAAACCTACTCCACCAAGGTTGACCACATGTTTACAAAAGTCTACCATAGCTCTACCATATCTCTACCACACAACAAACCTACTCCACCAAGATCTACCACAAGTCAACTAAAGTCTACTGTAACTTTACCACACAACATACGTTCTCCACCAAGATCTACCACACGTCAACCAATCTCTACCATAGAACATAACAATTACCAAGATCTGCCAATTGAGGAATCTTACCTTGTTTTTACCGAATGCCATCTTATCAGCTTCGAAAACATTCTCCATATCTATTCCACGGCAAGTGCACAATGCACACTGCATAAGTGGAATTTGGCCTTTCTTTTTTACCTCCACACATTGTTCCTAGATGTGGGATATACTCGAACACCCATATGAGAAGCACATGTACAAAATTGTGCAAATTTAACGTAGAAGCTGTCTGTGATGCTTGAGAGACCGATTTGAGGAGGGAGTCAAAGGCTACTCTCCCCCCACGGATGCCTCTCAAACCTTTCCGGAACCATCACCAATTTGGCATGGTAAACTGGGATCCTACTATTGGTGTGCAAACCAAAAATTAGCGACATACAAAACCACTAGCAACCCCACCTGCTTCCTCTTAGGAAAATCCCACTCCTTGCATACCTTCAATACCTCTTCAAGCTCTACCCACTTTGGACCATCACCGTGGACTAAACTCATGTCAGCTCATAAATCCCCAACCACTAAACTCGCATCATTACAATCAAGCAACCCACACTGCAGCTGCATGATATGCTGAAACTCATTTAAAGAAAATCGGATTGGGCGGCCATCGGCCAACACCCACAGCTCATTCACCTTTGGTGTGTCAAGCATATTCCCCATCAGATGTTGCACATATTTGCTTGCCCATGAGAACCTTGTGCCAGCAAACTTTAGTATAATACCAAGTTGAGAATTCCTTTCAATGTCCTTGTAAGCATCACTGCCAATATAATCCCTCATCGAAGTTATTTTCTTAAATGTGCAGTAATGGTTTATGCTTATGTTGATCAAGGACATGAATCCAGTTGACAGGACCCTCTTAGGGTACTTCTGATCTCCCTCCATACATGTGTTCCTGTGAAAAATAAACAATAAAACAGTTTATAAATAGCTCTACTAAAGTCTACCAAAGTCTATCAAACTCTACCACACTATAAACTAGCTCTACCAGATTCTACCAAAGTCTACCAAAGTCTACCAAAGTCTACCAAACTCTACCACACTATAAACTAGCTCTAAAAACTCTACTAAACTCTACCACACTACGAACTAGCTCTACCTAAGTCCCTAACTCTACCACACTATGAACTACCTCTACCAAAGTCTACCAAAGTCTACCAAACTCTACCACACTATGAACTAGCTATACCATAGTCTACCCAAACTCTATTACACCATGAACTAGCTCTACCTAAGTCTATCTAACTCTACCAAACTCTACCACACTGTCAAGAACCCATAATCAAACTACCTAACTCTACCCAAAAAACCAAAATCGACCAAAATCAACCACATTACCAAACTAAGAAACGAGAATAAACCCATAAAATCAAGATTAAACCCAATAAAAACTCAACCAAAACCAACCAAAATGAAGACTAAAACCCAGAAAATCAATCAAAATCAACCAAAATCTACCAAAGAATCAAAACTAAACCCAGAAAATCAAAATCAAAATGCATTTCAACGAAATGTCTGAAACCCTAAAAACAAATTCAAAATCTTTGAGAGCCGACAAATCAAAGTTCGAAATCAAAAAATATATACTATATTACCTTCAATATGTAGAACAAAGTAGAGAAATTTGAAGAAAAATATGAAATATTCATGAAGAAGAAGATGACAACACGAGAGGAAGAAGAAACGTTCACGGAGAAGAAGAAGAAGAAAAAAAGAAATGCAGTTTTTTTTTCTTTTGCAGTGTTTTTTGTTTGTACTGGTTTTTTTAATGGCATGAAAATAAATAAGTGGACAAGTTAATTTTTTGTGACTTTTCCTACACCCTTTTCTTTGTCCAATTTTTTGGAGACTATTTGAGTCATTTAGGTATAATTGTAGACTAGTTGAGTAATTGTTTCCAAAATATATTAAACTAGGATTATACTCACGGTATAATGAGGGATTTATTTGTTTTGATTGTTTTTTAAAACTGTGTTCAGGTTGTTAGACCCGTATTGATATTTTCGAATATTTTATTCGAGATGATGTTTTAGGGGCTTGAAACCAGATCCAAAATCGATCCAAATTAAAAGAAGTAAATCTGACAAAATACCCAAATAAGTCATAAATCTATGTATCCAAAAAAACAAACCCAAACCTGAACCGAAACCACATCAAGAACCAAATTTTTGCTTATTAGAGTTTTTCAATGAATTTTAAATTTACTTTGAATTTTTAAATAAAAATACTCGAAACCCGAACTCGATCTATACAGAGCCAAAATATATCCGATAAATAAAAAATCTGAAAAAGTATTAGATCAAAATAGTAAAAATACTGAATTAGATGAACCGAACCCAAATAAATACCAGAATGTATCCTAAATCTATGTACATGGAAAATTGAACTCAAACCCGAATCAAAGCCGAATCAAAACCGAATTCGTAACGGATATACTTTTATTAAATTTAAGCTTTTCTGAATTTTTATTAATTTTAAATTTTATATATAAATTTGTAACAAAATTCATCTTAATCCTATTTTAAGGGTAGTTATGAACCTTAAGTTAATTTTATCATATCCTCTTCGTCTTAATATTTATAGATATGCATGATATCAGGTTCCGCAAAAGTCATCAAATTAATACTGTATAGAGTTAATAAAATTGAAACGAAATGTGTGTGTATTATATTGAATTTTTTTGTTAAAGTATTGTATTAATTGCCATAGGTTTTACCCTCAAAAATGTTGTTTTCATATAACGAAAACGCAAAACTCCAACAGTTTACCCTCAAAACGCGTCTAGTTAAGTGGAGCACAGTTTGTAGGAACAAATTTGAGGGAGGGCTTGATATCAAGAAAGCTTATGAGATGAATATGGCACTAATAGCGAAACTTGGCTAGAGACTTCTTAAAGACAACTCAGGTCTGTGGGCACGCATTATTGTGGCTAAATATAAGCTACATGACATTCTTTCCACCTTGTGGTCTACTCCGGCATGCAGAGGCTCAGCTGTTTTTCACAGCATACGTAAGGGGATTCGAGAGGTTATTCTTCAAGGAGTCTGATGGGTGATTGGGAATGGTGAATTGATCCGCTTTTGGTCTGATGCTTGGATCCTTGATGAGCCATTACAGAACTTTGCAATTCATAATATATCGAAGCATGATAAACATCTTTGTGTGAAAGACTTTTGGGAAAGAGGTACAGGTTGGAGAGAGCATTTGATAAACCCATTCGTTTCAACTTCTATCATGTTGCAGTTAAGATCCATTGTAGTTAATGAGGTTACCAATGTACGAGATCGGCTAGCGTGGGGAAGGTCTTCCAACGGGTGCTTTACTGTCCGCTCTGCTTACTCGTTGTTGACGAGAGATACTACTGAGACACCGAATATTCATCGTTTCTATGAAAGACTTTGGAGTGTTACGGTACCCAAAAAAATCCGAACATTCATTTGGCTAGTATCCCACCAAGCCTTGATGACTAATTCAGAATGGTTTCATCGCCATCTTTGTGATTCCGATATATGTTCAGTGTGTCGTAATGGAGTTGAATCAATACTACACATTCCAAGGGATTGTTCGGCAATAGAAGGAATTTGGCTTCGACTTCTTCCTCGATGAAATCAGCGTAACTTCTTCTCCTTGGATCTCTTGCCGTGGGTCTTCTCTAACTTGAGCTCCATGGATATAGTGGATGACGTACTGTGGGCTGTTACTTTTGCTATTGTTTTATGGTGGGCTTGGCGTTGTAGAGATCGAACCCGCTTTGTCAAAGATAAGAGTTCCGAGAACCATGCAATACGAGTTAGGTCATACTGATATGAAGAACCATATGTACTCGCCTGTCCAAGTACGAGTTAACATTCATTGGACTCCTCCGCATACAGGTTGGGTTAAGTTGAACGTTGATGGGGCTTCTAAAGGTAATCCTGGTATGGCTTCGACTGGTGGGCTATGTGGGACAAATATGGTAACTCGATTTGTGGATTTGCTGTTACTGTTGACATTTGTTCTGCTCCCTTAGAAGAACATTGAAAGGTTTATTACGGTTTATTTATTGCTTGGGATTGTAAGGATCCTTCGGTGGAACTTGTGATTGACTCAGAGCTGGTAGTGGGTTTTCTTACGATGAGGATTAGTGATGATCACCCTCTGTCTTTCCAAGCACAATTGTGCTATGGCTTTCCACAAAAGGACTATATGATTTTCACATACTTACAGGTAGGCTATCCGTCTTGCGGATGGGTTAGCTAACTTGGCCTTTGATTTATCTTTTGGTTTTCATTTGTTTAGTTTTGTCCTGACCAATCTTTCTTCGATTCTAGAGTCTAATCGAGTTGGAGATGCTTCTTCAAGATTGATTTGTAGACACTAGTTTATTTTCTTTAATAATAATGTCTTGGAGAGGGCTTTCAACCCTTTCGTTGATAAAAAAAACTCCAACAGTTTTTTTAACAGTGGTTGAATAATATTAAAACAAGGTACAATTATTATATATTGTATGGTACCAACTGTATCGGAGGAAAAACATCATATATCTCGGGTCAAAGCCCAGACAAGGAAAACTAAATAGAGAAAATACAACAACAACAAAAATGAAAGATCTAAACCGATTAAAACACAAAGAAAAAAACTACCCCAAACTCAAAGAGTTAAGTAACTGTTGCAGGTGGATCCGAGATCCTACTTCGGTCCAGAGAAAACAATGTGTCAAATGCTAAGTAATAAACTCGCTAAAAGCATCGAAGCCTCAACTTAGACATCCTCATCAACTCGGCAAAATCTCTTCTCAGAAAGTGTCTCGAACTGACAGGAAGTCAGATGACACGTAAGCATGCAAAAAATGAAAATTTTCCAATTTCGACATGAAAATTTTCCAAAAATCTAGCATGAATCTTCTAGATACAGTTATATCAAGAGAATTGTAAATCTTACTTAACTCTATCTACTATGTAACCGCCTCTATGATCTATAAATAGAGGAGCAGATCCTTTGAAAGAGGGATCGGTTTTTTGACACACATTAAGCTAATAAAAGAACTCGCTACTCGGCAATCATCTTTAATTGTTAGGGTTTAACTTCATTTGCTCCAAATCAATCTCACAAGAGTCCTTGCTTAATCTTCTCTCCTTTTAATTAGGAACCTCGGTAACTAGAACCTTTATGCTAGACCCGATTCCAACAGTTGGAGCCGTATGTGGGGAAAACTTCGAAGGACATCTTCACAAAAGTGAAAGAAAGTTCTCTGCGGGAAAAGATGGACGAAGGCAAAAACACCATCAACACACCAGAATAGAGGGAGTCTCACCCTCAAGACCACGTTGATCTACCTAATGGGTCATCCTTGAATTCAACTCCAACGCAGAAAGAGAATCATGAAGAAACTCGCGATGCTACTAATAACCCGTACCACCTCCGGGATCACCGTCGATTGAAACTTGAGTGTGCAACCTGATCTCATAATATAAAGCTTCCGATCGAAGAAACACAGAAAGGTTCGATAGGATCAAGTCTCAAATTTACGAGAGTTATCTTCCAACTATGCATATTAATAGGCCGCACAGAAAAGTACTGGCTAACATACAAAGGAATCTATTCAGAGGAGCACCGAGTTCGCAACCAGCAAACATCTCAGTACCAGAACACTCTACGATGCAAAGCATGCCTGGACAGCATGACCCGACCACTTTGGATGCGGCAACCTACTGAGAATGATGGACGACATGAGGTCAAAATTCAATCAAGGTACCAGCTCGGCATCCGAGATAGGAAGAATCCTAGCTCAAGCTCAATATTTTTTGTTCGCACTAAGATTGAGAAGAGTCTCGGTATCAGATGATTACGACTTTGATGCCCTTCATACAACGGAAACTCGGATCCAGTAGAGTTTATGAGTGCCTTCAAAATCATGATAAACAGGACCAATTATAGCCTAGATCATGAAGATCCAGCTTACTGTCAGTACTTCGCTGAGAATTTAACCGGCGACGCTTTGGTATGGTTCACCAAGCTGCCAGCTGGATCAATCGAGAGCTTCAACCAACTTGCCGAGTTGTTCATGAAGCAGTATACCCTATTCAATAACCAGGATACTTCAAAAGTAGAGTTGAGATCCTTGAGGCAAGGTTTTGATGAGCCCCTGAAGTCGGACTGATATACCTCTTATTTTGGAGGTTTTGAGCTTATTAACATGCCTACTTTTAGAGTTTTTGTTTGAGTTTTGTGTCACTTTCAGGTGGAAAACGTAGGAAATTGGATTATTGGCATTGGAGTTTTATTTGGATGATTTTGAAGCAGTACTTGAAGTTTCACGAATATAGCGTATGATCGATCGATCAACACCATGATCAATCGATCAAGCTTGCTTGCCAGATCATTGTTCGACCGCATGATTGACCTGCTTAGCTGGAAGATCGGTTACACAAGTTAGTGATTGATCGATCAACGAGCATCCGAAGAAAATACCTAATTTTCCTTTTTTGCACCTAGATCTCAGGACATATAAATACTTCTATTTTCTGTTTCTTTTAAGCATCATTCATTATTCACAGAGAACTTTGAGAGTTATTCAGTGAGCTAGAAAGAGAGAGAGAGAATTCAACATTGAGAAGAATCTCTAAACTCCTTTTTTATATTTTTATGCCATTTCAGTTTATTTTCATTATGTATTTTGTTTCAATCCAAATCATGTCTGAGTAGTTCACCAATCAGGTTTAGGGTTTCTAAGGATTTAGGAATCAATGATTAGAGGCAAATAGAATCAAATCCAATAACAATATTCTCTATCTAATTCGTGTGCTTAATGCTTAGAGTAGCCTGATAACCTAATCTATGAACCTAGGTTGTTAGCACTCCAAAAGCTTGTTAGGAATCTGATGTTTAGGTTGATTGTGGATAGTTGAACATACTTTTTTAATGCCTATTCGTAATTTGGAACCAACGAGAGTTAGAACTTCTAGATTATCGAGTAGAGTCTCAAGTACTGATAAAAGGCTTTTTGAGTCCTAAGATCAAATCAATTGAGCATAGTGGTAAGTAGATGGGAATTGTCGAACCAAATACTCAGAGATTATTGCAAGCAACCTATCTAATACCTAATCCAAGTTCAGGCAACCTATCAATCTGTCACAAAGATAGGTTATGATATCAAGCAAGCTCTCAAACTAGACAATAGGACAAATTAAGCTAAAAGGCAAAATAAGAACAGAATTTAAAAGTTCAAAACAGAGAAATGACCTAAAAACAGAGTATAATAGTTGCAAATGATAGAAATCAGATTAAAAGCATATATCTACAGGATAGAGAGGGTTTGATCAGTACTAAACTCGCCGATCCTAACTCGCCGTACTCTATTGAGCAATCCCTAGACCGGGACAAGGCTAGATCAACCCGTTCTCATGGTGAAGACCCCTAACCGGATCGGATGATCCATTACGGCGCTAGACATGATCACACCTATCCGGAAGCATTAAGCTTAGCCGAACTCGTCCAACAGCGAACCCACATGCTAGATCTCTCCTCGGTGGATCAAACCATCACTCACATGGCACTTGGTCTCCGATTCCACCGGCTCTAGCCTTAGGTCATGGCCCAAATCAGATCTCTCTTGGTCAGGGAGAGATCAGCATTAAGCTTAGCCATGTGAAAAGATTTCGGAATTCAGATCATGCCTAGAACGGCGAGGGGATCAACAGATCCACCTTCGATCACCCTATCCTCGAGATCCAAATAGATATACTCGCGCCTCATGGATTGAGTGCGGATGAGTAGGGTAGATCTAACTTGCATAAACATAAAGAACATAAAATAAAATAGTATAAAGTAAAGATGAAGAACAATATAAACTTAAATCATAAATTTCATTATAGCATAATCATAAAAGAGTACCTTAAGCAAGCATAAATGAAAGCAACAATGAAAATAGAGAGAGTTTTTCAGCTAAAACCTCAGATAAAATGATAAGAGAGTGATTATAGGGTATTTATAGGGTCATTTGCATAACCCTAATAGTCAAACCAACCTAAGTCGGTCAACCAGGAATCTTACCCTCAGAGTCCTTGCGCGAGCTTGAGCACCGAGGGTGGTTCTTGTCTTTGTCCTTGGGGGTTGAGACTGAGTGATTGGTCCGAGTTTAATAGATTTATCTTCCCTAGCGGCAGCTAGGTTGAGGCTGGTGACTGAGGCATCTTTTTCAGAGCATTCCGAGCAGTCCTCGCCTAACGACCCACGAGGTAACGATCCGATTTTGCACGATCTTTTTCGCCTAGCAGCTGATCCAATTGTCCTTAGCTCCAGTTTTAGCTCCTTTTCCTAGAATAAACTCCAAACTCCAAATGCAAATGCAATGAAAGCAAAACAAACCTAAAAAGACCTAAGGAAACGGAAAATCTACCTAGACGGATGCAAAACTACCTAAAACAAGACTCTAAAACCATCAAAAATAACACACATCAGCTCCCCCAAACTTAGATCTTGCTTGGCCTCAAGCAAGTGCAATGACCTAAGGTGGAAAAGCTGCACACAAAAATGGGAACATCTTGTCTAATGAACAACTTGCTTAAGCTAAACCGTAATCCACATGTGGGCTCTATTATTTTGGAAACCGCAATGTAATCATCGTCAAACACAGCATTCAACCTATGGATTCCTATCATCTAAGCTGGTCTCTAAAAGTACAAGTCTAATTCCTTATTTCTTTTTGGTGCGGTCCTCAAAAGAGACTAGAGATCAACAAGTACATGTTTCGACTTCCCTAAGCTTAGCATGATCATTTTTCAACTTAAATGGTCCTCTCTCATTAAAACTTTGCTGACCGATTATTCATTTTTTTTTCTTTTTCTTTTTTTTCTTTCTTTTTTTTATTGTGCACTTTTGGCTTTTCTGAAGTTGGCTTACACAAACATGAAAGGTTACGGGTTTACGCTTCCTTCCAAGTTGGTCCACCAACCCGCATATGGAGTAAGTTAGAGGATGTACATAGACGTGAAAGGCTACGGGTTTACACATCCTTCTAGCTGCTTCACCTTTACCACTTACTCGGTCTAATTTCTTTGCGGGCAGCTTAATTTTTCACTTAAGTTTTGAGAGGGTTTTACCAAGCACACACTTTTGGATCATGCAAAACATAAAGAAGGAAGGTATTGATGCATCTCTAGGCTCTAAATCGGAATTTTAAGTCAGTTTTAGAAGGAACCAAACTAAATCTATTCAAAACACAACCCAAGCAAAATTCACCAAGGCGATGATCCGCCCAAAAACTTTCCAAAACGGCTATCTACCAATCAAGAGAATTCACACTGGTTACTTAGCTCAATGTATCAAGATTTGCCCATCATCAAGATCATTCACACTAAACAAGTTCGGATGCATGAGTCCTAAGTGAATGCAACCTAAAGACAAATCTAAATGGATGCAACTACATGATCACTCTATTATTTTTAGGTTTCATTTTCAAAAAATTTCAAATTTTTAGGTTTTTTCTATGCCTTAAGTGCCATGAAATGCAACAATCAAATGCACAAAGAAAAATCTAACCGGATTTTTACAACCTAAACGAATGCATGCAAAATAGAAAATAAGATCACCAGAAACATAGTGAGAGCACTCTAGACCCCTCCCCCAAACTTAAATCACACAGTCCCTTGTGTGTATAGAAGTTGGAGAGAGTTTTCTAGACAAACAAAACGAAAAACAACTAAAAGTAAAAATGTATATACAAAAGGTTGGAGTTTGTTACCTAAAAGTTAAACAAGTGGGCAGTTGAGGCGTCCTATCCTCAAGAGTGTAGTTGTGAAGGTTTGGGTACCCTCTTGGAGCTATTCCTTCACACGGTGCAATGTGCTGCTGCCAGTCCGAGTACTCCTCGCGGTCATGGTCGGCGAGGGATGCATGTGAGGGACCCTCCTGAGGCGTTTGCTCTTGGTGTTTCTGGCCCTTCTTCCCAGTCCTATTGTAAACCTGCATTGTGTCCATTGATTGGCGTTGCGGTTGCTCTTTTTGCGCTCTGTGTGAATTATGACCTGCTGAAGTTGAGTGCATCCTCGCTGGTGGTGGCGAGTCATGTGTGCGAGGCTGTGGTTATGTTCTTCTGAGTGATGACTCTAATCCATCAATTGCTTTCCACATCCTCTT